>JAXBDA010004611.1:0-28060 GCA_036023075.1 Gaultheria prostrata | reverse complement strand
AACTACTTTATATATCCCAAAACCACGATGTGGTATAGTATCACACTACAACGGAATGACTTTATCCAATTTGAAAAACCCAAAACCCAAATTTCCCTACAAAACTCAACTCTGAAAACCCACCTCCTGAAATCAGCAACAATTACTTTCCCCTCTTCCAATTTTACCCGTTGGTTGCAGTCGGCAACAAGCATATGTAGAGAAGTAGGTCTCGTAATTTGGATACATATAAATGCGAAACTTTGGAAGTTCCGAATATATAAGTGATTTTTATCATACTCCCGTACCTAGTACAAGTACTGCGCTTGTTGAGGTAAACAGCAAGAAATCTGAAAAGAATAATAGTACTAGTAATCAACTGAGCATACCGAGGGTTGGATGCGGCTGAAGCCGTTGAACTCTCAGCTTTTGTGTACAAATTTCGGAACCAATTAACGTTAATTCCAGCAATACAACATTTCCTGATCAAAACAATTTACATATATTTGTATTCACATTTCTAACAGACAGAGGGTGCGAGACTTACTGCAACTGCATTGGCAATCAACGGCTCAGCTTTGCGACCTCTGCAATTCGAACCAGAGAGCAAACTCCCATTAGATCTTACAGCGCAAATCTGAAAACAAACTGCTGGAGAGAGGGGGGAATAGAGAAGATTATGATTAACGAATGGCCAAAAAAAAAAAAATCAGATACCATCCATAATCCACAGAAACCTATTACTCTACAAACTCTACAAAATTAGGCGGATGTATTCTTTACCCTAGTGAGTACATTTTTTTTTTACTACAGTAGCAGCACCAAATAAAAATTTTAAGTCATCACATTTGGAAAAAAGTATGAAATCTTAAGTGGAGAATTGTGCAGAGATATGTATCCACATACTGAGAAATCATACAAAATCAAACAATTTAACCATTTATGGTGAAGAAAATTATCACATAACAAGCATGGTCAGACTATTTCAGAACCCGGATTGGAGACCAGAGTTGCAACCCCCTCAGGGAAGAGGGGCTCGATCCAAAAAACCTTACTGTTATGTTCAAGGACCCACAGGTGCTTTCAGAAAATTCCATCAAAAACAGGTTTGTAGCAATCAGCAGAAGACAATCACAAGTTCACAAAAAAACAAAACCAATTTCCCTTTTGCCCATATTGGAGAATCCAGGTTGCACAATTTTCAGTTAATTCACATTGTTGTGAGAGAATACAGAGTAGGTCAAGTTTCCACTTTCCATTTTCTGCAGCTACCACAACAAATCTGAAGGAATCAGGCACAAGTCTATCATTTTCCACCATATATACATGGGAGACGGGGAAATATATACAGTTACCATCAAAATAAGCTGTCCTCTACAAGATTTAACTTGTGCAACAGATCCTCTAACCCTTGCAAAGCAGCCTTATAATGTTGCTGAGACTGTGCTCCTTGTTCCACAACTTGAATAACACGTCTATACAAATGATTATACCACTGCACCGGATCATTTACATCAATATCATCAACGGTTCCACAATCAAGAGGATATATCCGCTTAAAATCCTTACACCATCGGGGTAGGATGTATCGCGGAGGGATTTCTTCCACGCCGTTATAGTTAAGGACATTCAACGCGTGTCTGCATAGATAACCCTTAAAGTTGAACAGACTGCAAATGCAACGGATATCCACTTCAGTTGTCTCATACAAAACTTCGTAATTCCTGACCTCCTTCTCCCTCCCCTCAACTTCGACTCGTTCTTTGACAGCATATGTTATGATTGGCCCATTAACATTCACCTGCTTTGTGTTGAAGCAGGAGTACATCCCCTCCACCTCAGATTGGAACTTCTTGAAAATTTCATTAGTATACTCCTTGGAAAGCTGAAGCTCAAAGTTGCATCTTCTTTTCAATTCCAATTTTGAGTTTCTCGATTCCAAATCCCCCATGGCTTCTTTCAGGTACTTCCTCTGGAGAGCTAAATCATATTTATCCACAAATTCCTTAAATGACGTATGTTTGTGGACATACCCATCAAAAAACGGAGTCAAGCCTTCGTCTTCTTCAATGGGTATCATTCCTGCAAAAGCAATGTCTTTCAAGTAAACTGGTACCCATTTTTGTCGATCTTCATAAAGGGCTTGGAGCCATTTATTATCGCCAAGCCCATGCCTTCCAATCATATCACCCCAAGAAGTTTCAAACTCAGATATCTTCAAGGAGTCATAAATGGCTTTATTTAATTGCATTTTGATCGCTTCATATCCGTTTAGTCCTCCCAACTTCTCTGGAACTCGTTGCATAATGTACCATAAACAATAACAATGGCGAGCTTCAGGAAAAACCACTGATACAGCGTTTTTCAAGGGTTTGGACTGATCGGTAATGATAACCGGCGGAGGACGGCCTAACATACACGTAAGCCATGCCCTAAAAACCCAAATGAAGTACTCAACTGACTCATGCCCAAGGAACCCACATCCCAACAATAAAGATTGTCCATGATGATTTACTCCCACAAATGAAATAAGAGGGATTTCGAACTTATTTGCCAAACACGTTGTGTCAATTTTGATGGTGTCCCAAAAGTAGCTGTATGCAGCCCTAGATCTTGCATCAGCCCAAAACACATTCCTCAATCGCCCTTCATCGTCAAGATCCATTAAATAAAAGAAGTTTGGATTCGTCAACTTCATGCGACAGAAGTAGTTATAGACTGCATGTGCATCCCCCTCTCTTAGTTCCAAATGTTTAGATTGGTTAACATGATTTCTTCTTCCTTCTCTTTCGTCAATGTCCGAGTACCCACTAGATACAACATCCACAGCTGCAGTTCGGTACAACTTTATAGTATGTACTTCCATAACAGGCTCCAACTGTTGCGCCTGTTTGGCTGCAAGGATCATCTTTTTGTGAGACTTGTAAAATCGTTTAACATCTGGACTCACAGGGTGATTGTGCTGAATCTCAACTTCAACTATTCTCCACCTTTTGGAATCAACAAGTTTAATGACAATCATTGCTGGACAACCGGTTCGTGTTTCTGGTCTAGGGTTATTGGCTTCGCTCTTTTTCTTGAAACCTGCGCTACTGCAACTAAGTTTTGCTCTATACCGTTCTTTTCGCTTTGATCTGAACCATGAATTGCTCACTCGAATGCCAAAACCCTGTTCCTTGGCATAGACATTGTAAAAATCGTAAGCTTCATCAAAAGATTCAAACTCCAGACCAATGGTAGGTAGTGCTCGTTCCTTCTGTGAGTGTATTTCACTAATTTTGTCGTCCTGGTCCATCATGGAGCAGTCTCCTTCATCCTCGTATTCTTCACCTTCGTCAAACACAGGCTCACTGTTGAGACAAACTACCTCCATCTGAAACAGAGGAAAACTTCATAATGGATAGCAAAATGTCTGGACAAGCAAATCACAATCAGAAGGAGAAAGCAACTAGTATTAGATTGTAGGCTACTCAACTCTTGAGTTCTTTATCAATAGAAAGGACGTAACACTACCAAAGGTATGGTGAAAGAAAAAAGAGGAACGCATTTAAAGCTTGTGCATATGGACACATGCAAGTACAGGGAGAACTCACCATATAACACTCTCCAGGCTCACAAGCAAATCCATAAAGTTGTGTGATTCATCTAAAACGTAGTCTACTGCTATGTTCCTTGCCAATGTCAATCAGACTGAACATTTCTGATCTTTAAAGCTATACTTCCATTACTGCGTATTCAGTTATACTCATCCAGTGATCCGAAAATAAAGAGTAAATGGTTAAACTCCCTCACTTTGGTGGTGTCTAAAATGACAACTACACACCAAAAAAAAACATGTAGACAAATAATCAAAGCTAAACAGTTAGGAGTTGCCACTCTAAGGGTACCATCCATTTACTTCTAGTCTGAAAAAAAAAAAAAAAAATTTGCTGCTGAGTCATACAATGCCGATAGTATGCAAAGAACAAACCATTTTAGTTAGACACGTCTGGACACCCTAGGACACTTTTGAGGCGCGTTAGAGACATGGGATACCCTTTACACAAGATGGCTGGATGAGGTCCTCGCCAGTCAAACAACTCAGGATTTCACAAAATGCTTAAACTCCTAATTGCAGTGAAAGAAATCAGGCAGCAATCCTTAGGCAGTCACACAGCCAGTAATAGAACAAACTTGGGGGCTCGGAGGCATGCAAACAGTAAGACTGTAACAGAACATACCATTCTTACATCGTGTTTGGATATGGTCCAGGTTGCAGGTTTGACATTGAATGGTAAGCATCAAGGGCCGAATCAGGCATAGTGTTATGGCCCATGCCAAGCTAAATAACCAAGCATCATAAAGACAAGCTTTCATTTATGTCCTCCAAACCATAAACTCAGTAGCCAAATTAACTTTAAACATTGGTATTATATAATTAAAGATGCAAAACCACACCACACACAAGGAAGCTACAGAATTTGAGAGGTTTAGAAAGAGAGGATATGCCAGGATTTCAACACATCATGCACTAATCATTACATTTTGGAAAAAGTAACATTGCTTGCAACTTGCAAGGTCCAGCGTAGCACGTCACATGCCATAATAAACAGACATGGATTGATTTCACTTGCCCCGTTTCCAAAGCAATACAGAACTGGACTAATTACAATTGAATACTACAGCAAATGATCCCAATTAGGACACCAACCACCAGATAGGCAATAACTTTCTGTTTCACTCCATTATTATGAATATTGATAAATACCACAATGAACCTTAACTACTCCGTGCAATCCCTTGGAAGAATCCATTGACAACGTTGCAAGGAATTCTGTTGTTCACACTCCGGCCATGTTTGACCATGGATGGTATTCTAAAAGGATTTAGACTATTAGGTGTGGTGGGCTCGGCGGCTCAGCCCTTTGCTTGTTTTTGAGCTTCACTGTTCCAGGCTTGGCCATTGGGTGTTTATGGCTTGTCCTATCAGGAGTTTTAATTTCTTCAACCCTTGGTTGGAGTCCCCTCCCCTCTCCCCCCATCTTGATGTACCTTTGTCAAGTTTTCACTAATAAATTTTTTTGCCAATAAAAAAAAAAAGGACCATGCGAGGAAAACTATAGAAATAAATGTAGCTTAGTTACCTCAGCTTTTGTTCTCCTCTACCTTTTCAATTCCTTCCATAAATCCCACCACGATCCAAACTCATCATTGAGAAGCAGATCGTGGTCCTCGTGGAATATTTCAAACTTCCAGGATGCCAAAGATATTTGTAAGCATCCAGGAGAACAGAAAATATATTTCCCTGCATAATCAGATCACAGATGGTATTTGAGCTGTCTAAAGTCCTAATGTGGTATTTCAATTATCTAATGTGCTACTTTGGCGATTTTAAGAGGGGCTTGGAACATTTACTGCTGTTAAACATGCAAACTCTGAAGCCATAAGATACTTCAAAATGAAAGGAAAATAAGTAAGTAACTACCAACCTGAGCCAACCCTTTCTCAAAGGAAAAGAAAGGAAGAAGACTTCAACACTCAAATCAGCAACTCGCATATCTTTTGTTTCCAAAGGTACTCCATAGTATTAGGTTCCAGTTCATGCAGATACACACTCCGGAGACATTTGCCTGTATATCCATGCACTTGCTAGCTTAGCTAAATCTGTATTTCAGTCAGTTACCCCATTATCCATTTTCGATTCATTGAGGGTCCATTTGTTTAACCAGATTTGAGCTTTAGATTGGACTAATATAAAGGATGATACCACATCCGTTCTTCGGCAAAAATTTGCTTGGCCCAGATTAACATCAGTCGGATATGTAGTTCCAAAAGTCACTAGGATATACAATACCGTATTGGGTGTGAATCATGCAATATTATTGAATCAATCACTATTAATCCGGTGGGATATAATAGCCGACAAGATTATATAGCTTATCCACTATTAGTCCTGTCAAACAAACAAGGACTGAGTATCTATCCACAGCCCATTGAGTAAGCAAATTTCTAGGTATCTGTAAGTGTGGAGCCCCAATTCCCTAAATCTAGTTTGTGTTTGCATGTAAGCGAAAAACTCCAAAAATTAAAACCCTATATCTCATACCTTATTTTCTGATAACAGTAATGGGACCAGGTAGGTTCCAAACTTCCCACTCAAGTAATCAATGCCTACATAATTGAGTAGAATTTTCTCCATTAAACACAACAAAGATCCAGTTATTTACACTGCCTTAACTTTCCCAGTAACCAAACCATATGCTCTGTTGACTTGTCAAAAAATTAGGGCACAAAAATTACTATAGAGAAAATTATAGTGAAGTGAAGCGAAAAGCATTTTCTTTTATCCCTTCATTACCCATAAAAAATTTAAGAGAGAGTAAAAACTAGTGTAAAAATAAGATGCCTACGAGACGTGGTGAAAAAAGCTAATACTATTTGTTTACTAATTAAACTAATATTAGTTAAATTATTCTTTTGATTTTTGCAGGACTAGTTTCAAGGAAAACCCAATAATGGTAAGAAAGTTAGAGATGTGGGTTCCTCAACTTAACGGCTCCACGAAATTTTAACAAGGTGTTCAAGGATTACCTTAACTCTACTAGCTCTATTAACTAGTTTTTTTTTTTTTTGCTGACTTATTAACTAGTCGTATATACACAAATTTTCATAAATTTGTGTGAAACTGTGAATAGTGCAACCTAATGATACGAAAATACATAAGATGTCACAATTGTTTTCGGCGAATTCTATATTTTGGGCCGAGCAAAACTAATCTAGCGCATAAATACACTAGTATTTATCGTAGGTAATTTGTGTCGCGTATAGGTTCGCACAGATCTTTTTGGACATTTGTTCTTATTATATGAGATATAAAATTGATTGTCATTTAGAGGGAAGCCATAGCAAGATATCGATACCAACAAATACTTTTTTCTTTCTATTTTCCTAAAACGTGTGTATTTTGTTTTGAGCTAATGTATTGGGCGTTTAATTGTGAATTACCTGGATTGATGGGTGTTCAAAGTGTAGGACTAAGTGTTCAAATAACACCTGAGATAAAATAACTACATGTGATATAAAAAATAAAAAAAAATTAGGAGGTTCAATTGACCATCTACGGGGAAGCTATAGAGCCACCTATGGACTTAAATTGGGTTGTTTATATTAGATTGATTTGAGAGCTACTTTATTTGGGCTGGGTGTTCAAATGTTTTTGGGTTGGGTGTTCATGAAGGACAAAACGAATACAAAACTAAAAATAATATTACATGTATTCCAAAAAAAAAATTTGTGGGTGTTCAAGTGACCATCCTTGCTAAAGGGTGACTGTCCTACTAAGAACTGAAGATGCAAGGAAAGTTAAGTATTCCGGCACTTTCCTATCCTTTCCCTGCAAGTGAATAGGGCTCTGAAAATGGTTTTTCTTTTTTCACAAATTAAACGCATCAAATACATTTATCTGCAAACACCATTCTGGGCATATATACAGTACTAATATACATACAAGTATCTGCACGTCTATTACACGGGAAACATAGGGCAAAAGTTCACGCAAAACGAAATGAGTGAAGCTGAAAAATTGAGGAATTTAGAGGCGAAAGAGAGTGAAAGGGTGAGGTTTCGAGCGATCTTACGGTACGAGTCGGAAGCGGCGGCGAGTTCTGCAAACGGTGGTCCGGTTCGCGGCGGTTTTAGGTTGGAAAAGGGGGAATGTGAAGTCTCACACAGAGGTGGACAGACTCTCCGTAGATTTTCAACCTATTGAACGGACACGTGTGGATCAGGAGTATATGGTGGCTTATTGACATTTGTGGTACCCGTAGTATTACTCTCGTGCCGTTTTTGTCCCCAGCATACCAATTGTACAAATTTCGTCCTCAGAGTTTTAATTTTGCGTTTCAAAGGTCCCTCACGCCATCTCCTCTCTCTCTTAAAATGATTGGGTAAATTACAAATATTATTCTTAAGGTACATATATGCGCAACAGTTAAGCCCCTACCCAATTTCTTCAAGGTTTATTCCAATCTTATTTGCATTTATTTATTTTGAACCCAAAGAGTAAAAAATCATTATCCAATCAATTTTTTCTTGTGAATAAATTAAAATATCACCTAGCAAACACATAAACACCCACATCCAGTTTTTTATTTTATTTATTTAACATTATGGACCTACAATCACTAACGGCAAAGAACTACGTAATGCCCATCAATCCACCACCGCACAATTACAGAAGAGTATCTAATTCAACACCACATAGAGGCATCCAACCACCAATATCTCTCTCAAGTTATAAACTTCCACCCCATGACTCTGTCTCTCTCCAAACTCGACTAGCACATGAAAAATGCCTACAAATTCACATATATAAAACAATTTAATGCAAAGTCCCAAATTTAAGTGGCTTGTATATAGAACTCGTTTCAATCCGAGGCTGAGATTGTTTACTTGTATGTTTTTTCGAAGTATGTTGTACTATACTGATTCGGGACAGATTGCGTTTTTTTACTTACAACCTAAATTGACCTTGTTTAAAGTGATAATTAGGTTTCACATAAAACTTGAAAGTTGTTGGAAATTTGATTATCTATTTCCCTATCGAATTTAATAATTTATGGAGCTACTCTGTTATTTTTAGTAAATTGACGTTGTTTGGTCGTTTTATATCGTGAAAACTGAGTACATGTTATTCATTTTACCATTAGGCTTAATTGTTGGCCTTATATAATTTTTGAGCCATGTTGATGCATGGACCATGAGTTTGAGATACTAAATGATTTGATCATCCGTGGAATGATTTTTGATGGATAAATTCTATTTGTGTAATTCGGTGGGTTTTGGGAACGTTCTGGGTCCTGAGCTAATTTCAAGTAGTCCTAGAGGTATCGAGTCATGTCATGGGCCTAGGGGTTAGGTATGGTGGACGGGGGGCCTAATAGATTGTTTATTTATGGATGGGAACCAATGTCGGATAGCCTTATGATTTGGTGACTGGTCGTGAGCCATGCGCAGTATACCCCGAGGTAATATTGTTGTGTGATCGGGCACTTGAGGTATACTGTGAGTGGGAGCCAGTGACAGTGATGGTAGTGTGTGGTTGAGAAAAATGAAAGTATGAATCAAAAGATGGTAAGTGATAACATATTGGTGATCAACGGAATTAATAAGGGATGTGAGTCACAATGGAAATTGAGGACATGATTGTTGAATTCGTTATTGATATTCTGTTTAGCACTTATTGTTTATGTTATTAAATCTCCTTATTTTATGTATTATAAATGTTGTTAAATGTTGCATGAGCATAATTTAGTACTGAGGTAGCTTTGGGTGTCCTATTGATTGATTTTTAACTCATGGTACTGTTTTGTGGCCTTGACATTTTACACCAGGTATGGAGAACAACGAAGAAGACAACGAGCCAAATGCGTGCATCCAAGCAACGGAGTGGACGAATGGAGTTGAGTTGGTTGAGCTCTAGCTTTACCATTTAATTAATTAAGATGGCTTTGTTTTCCCCTTTTAAGTTGTACATAATAAATTTTGGTATTTAAGACATATTAGGGTTTGATGTTTTGAAGTTGTAATAAATTAGTTAACTTTTCTTTTTCCGTTGGATATTTGAGACGTGTAACTAATAATAAAGTTGGCATTTGCTTAATAATTATTGCAGTTTTATTTCTTAATGTACTTAATTTTGGGGGCATTACAAAAGCCTCCCCTCTGTCGCCGCATAAGAGAGGCGACTAAGGTTTTTCGGAAAGAGATGCTATGGGTTAAAGAGCAAAAGGGGAGTTATTGACTCTAATTAAATAGATACCATGTGTGCCAACATCTTTTTTATGATTGAAGAACGTACCAAACTTTATAAATTGAACTATATCAATCTTCAAATTCAGGTCATTTTACATATAAGGCGTGAGACTTAAAACAATCTCCAATGGAATTATCTAATGGCTCCTAAGGGACATGTTGGTCCTATTTGCATTTATAATCTGATTTATTTGGTTAAAAGTTAATGAATGATATATCTAACCAGTTATAAATAAACAAGACCAAAGAGAGAAAGTCGAAAGAATCTCTCTCACATAGAGAAGACCAAAAGTGGAAGCAACCGTGGTTTGAGTTTCTTAACTTCTGCTTTATTGCTTATGCATGTGAAGCTTTTTTATCTTATTTGAACAGAAAAAAATACTAGTAGATTAACTTTTAAGTTCGGATTTGTAGTTTTTTTTTTTGTTCTTATTTGAAGTCGTAAAAACATGTTCAAAAGCACTTTTATTCCAAAATGCTTCTATAGAATGGTTAAGGTCAATTTATAAGACATTTACTTTATAATCGATTATTATGCAGACATTTACTTTATAATCGATTATTATGCAAGTTATTTAACAAACAATTTAAAATTTTATTCAAACTTATAAAAAGCTGCACCAAACACATCTAGAAATTGTCTCAAGTTTTCTAAGTAAATAATCAAAGGGTTGTTCTCCAATGGATTTTATGAAGAATTGATAAAATCAAGCCCTTGATTTTATCCATTCGTGAAAATAAAACAAACTTATAAGTGATTACAAACAGGGCCATATGGTAAATCGTCTATTTAAGTTTAGTCTTTAGTTGGCTCTTCAAATCCACTGCTGATGATGGCTCCTATGTATGGCTCCCAATACAATATAATACAAAAGGAGCTCTAACCTAAGTGAGATAATTTTCTTAAAATAATAATATTATTTTGTTTGCAAGTATGTGTCCTCAAAGTAGCTAATGGTTTAACTAGTCCATTGGAGAGCATACATGCTCCTAAATTAGCATACCCTGTAGTTTCGATTTTGTATGATTTGAGTGATAATTTATAATTTAATTAGGTAGAAATCAATGTGATACAAAATTCTTGCAAAATCTTGTCTTTTGCTAAACAAATTTTGCTAAACAAATTTTGAGGGAAAACAAATCTTAAATGAGAAAGTTAGAGACGTGAATCCGACGACTTTCATGTTCACCAAACACAGTAAAAATGCAAGAAAGTGAAACATTTCCGTACTTTTTTTCTCATTTCCGCAACTGCACAGGGCATAAAGGTATGCTAATTTAGGGTAAACTACAGGCTTTCTGTTTGTTTTTTGGTTCCTCTGTGTGGTGTCTAGCTTTCTCTCTCTGTAGGTATATATACGTATAGAGAGAGGAGAAAGAAAGGGAGGGATTATGTGGTGAGGTAGTGAGAGAGAGGAGGGTAGCGCCTTTGGTCATTTGTGGAGAGTTTGGGTGTGTGATGGTTAGGCTGCGCCAAACCTTTTTTTCCTTCAGGTTTCAGCTGAGTAATGATCTCGTGTTCACCAGCTGAGTCAGGATCCAGTGGCAGCCAAGACAATCAAATCACATGTATTCATTAATTAATAGTAATAAATGTTATTTTTATATACTAAAAATACAATTTCAAAGATACATTTCTTTATAATTTTTATGAAAATAATTCAAAAGTTTTATAGAAATAATGGGATAATTAGAAGCGCATGCACCCCGCCCCTACAAGATCCTATCATAATTTTGCAATAAAACAGATACTAGGATCTTTATTTTTACTTTTGCAAAAATAATGGGATATTTAGAAGAGGCCCGCATGCACCCCCGCCCTTGCAAGATCGTATCATAATATTGTAATAAAAAGATACTAGGTTCTCTATTTTTACTTTTCCATTTTGGATTGTTTTGGGGTTTTCAACTTGTTTGGGTTTAGCTGTTCATATTTTGGACTCTGCCAATGCCTTTTTGTTCAATATGAATTTGAATTTTGTTATCCTTAAGATCTTATTGTTGACTCGCTCTAATTTGGATACCTAAATTAGCATACCTTTATGCCCTATTCAGTTGCAGAAATGAGAAAAAAGTACAGAAATGTCTCACTTTCTTGCATTTTTACTGTGTTTGGTGAACATGAAAGTTGTCGGATTCACGTCTCTAACTTTCTCACTTAGGATTTGTTTTCCCTCAAAATTTGTTTAGCAAAAGACAAGATTTTGCAAGAATTTTGTATCACATTGATTTCTACCTAATTAAATTACTGCTTTTCAACTTTCTCTTAAATTTCTTTTATCAAATGAACATATTTTTCATTTTCCTTCACTTTAATTCACTGTTATTTTATCTGGAATTGTTTTCCTTGCACTAATTTCTTGACAAATAAACAGAGCCTGAGGACTCAAAATTGGACACAATTCTCACTTATGTGGGCATGTATCCATTTGGGAGATGCCTTGGACATGCTTTAAGGATTTATTTCTACTTGAGTTCAAAACTTTCCGAGTACTGTCAATTCTTATGGAGTCATTCGTACAAAGCTTTATTGCAACTTTAATCTGGCCATTACTAATGAATGTTGTGATTGTTTCCATATAAACTAGTCAAGGGCAGACGAGTCAATGTGTTCGTAAGTTGGCCAAGACACTCTAATTTTCTTCATGATCAACGCTTTCAATGATATTTATTCAAAAATCCAACGACACGCTTTCAATTTATAAGGATTCCATCTTAAATACAATGATAAGAATCAAATACACGCCCATTACGCGAGAGAGAGAGAGAGAGAGAGAGAGAGAGAGAGAGAGAGAGAGAGAGAGAGAGAGAGAGAGAGAGAGAGAGAAATATATGCAAATAGGAAAATCTTGTGCCTTTCATCTAGACACGAGCCTTAAGCTCACCAACACACATCGCAAAAGCAAACCGAAAACAAAATTGACAATAGAGCGAGTCAACAATAAGATCTTAAGGATAACAAAATTCAAATTCATATTGAACAAAGAGGCACCGACAGAGTCCAAAATATGAACAACTAAACCCAAACAAGTTGAAAAACCCAAAACAATCCAAAATGGAAAAGTAAAAATAGAGAACCTTGTATCTTTTTATTGCAATTTTATGATAAAGATCTTGCAAGAGCGGGGTGCATGCGGGCCTCTTCTAATTATCCCATTATTTTTGCAAAAGTAAAAATAAAAATCCTAGTATTTGTTTTATTGCAAAATTATGATAGGATCTTGTAGGGCCCGCATGCGGGCTTCTTCTAATTATCCAATTATTTCTATAAAATTTTTAAATTCTTTTCATAAAAATTATAAGAAAATGTATCTTTGAAATTGTATTTTTAGTATATAAAAATAACATTTATTACTATTAATTAATGAATGGCTGCCACTGGAGTCTGACTCTGCTGGTGAACACGAGATCATGTCTCACAGCTGATCAGCTTGAAACCTAAGGAAAAAAGGGTTTGGCGCAGCACTAACCATCACACGCCCAAACTCTCCGCAAAATGACCGAAGGCGTTACCCTCCTCTCTCTCACTACCTCACCACATAATCCCTCCCTCTCTCCTCTCTCTCTATACGTATATATACTTACAGAGAGAGAAACCTAGACACCACAGAGGAACCCCTACAACAACAATGAAGCACCCCCAGCCCTCATCGTCATCCGGCGCCGTCTCCTCCTCTTCCTCCTCCTCCGACCACCACCACCAACCCCTCTCCTCCGTCCGCCTAACCCCATCCAACTCCTCCTCCTCCTCCTCCCTCCCCGACAAATCCTCCTCGGCCTCAGTCTCCGTCCCGACCGCGGCAGAGGACCCCGCCGTCCCCCGAGACGCCTCCGGCGGCCAGGAGTCCGTCGTAATCGAGCGCCGGGGAGAGTACGCCGCCGTATGCAAATGGACCATATCCAATTTCCCCAAAGTTAAAGCTAGGGCGCTGTGGAGCAAGTATTTCGAGGTCGGTGGCTACGATTGTCGGCTACTCGTTTATCCTAAGGGTGATTCACAGGCTTTACCAGGTTACATCTCGATTTACCTCCAGATTATGGACCCTAGGGGTAATTCATCGTCTAAGTGGGACTGTTTCGCGAGCTACAGGCTCACGGTGGTTAACCATATCGACGAATCGAAATCTATTCATCGGGATTCGTGGCACCGGTTCTCGAGCAAGAAGAAGTCGCACGGTTGGTGCGATTTCACTCCCTCGGGTTCGATTTTAGATCCTAAGTGTGGGTTTTTGGTAAATAATAGTGATTCTGTGATTGTTATTACTGCTGATATATTAGTTTTGAACGAGTCTTTTAGCTTTACGCGAGATAATAATGAAGTACAATGCAGTTCGAGTATTCCGCAAGGGGCAGTGTTGGGGGATGTGTTGTGTGGGAAGTTTACGTGGAAGGTTCATAATTTTAGTATCTTTAAGGATATGATTAAGACTCAGAAGATAATGAGCCCTGTTTTCCCTGCGGGTGAGTGTAATTTGCGGATTAGCGTTTATCAGAGCTCGGTTAACGGGGTTGATTATTTGTCCATGTGTTTGGAGAGTAAGGATACTGAGAAGACATTGGTTTCGGATCGGAGCTGTTGGTGTTTGTTTCGAATGTCGGTGTTGAATCAGAAGCCAGGGTTGAATCACATGCACAGGGACTCATATGGCCGGTTTGCAGCAGATAATAAGAGTGGGGATAACACGAGTTTGGGGTGGAATGATTACATGAAGATGGCCGATTTCGTTGTGCCAGAGTCGGGTTTTTTGGTGGATGATACTGCGGTGTTTAGTACGTCGTTCCATGTGATAAAGGAGATTAGTAACTTTTCGAAGAATTGTGGGGTGGTTGGAGTGAGGGGTGGAAGTGGCGCGAAGAAGTCAGATGGGCACATGGGGAAATTCACTTGGAGGATTGAGAATTTCACAAGGTTGAAGGACTTGCTTAAGAAGAGGAAGATTACTGGTCTTTGCATCAAGAGCAGGAGATTTCAAATCGGGAATCGAGATTGTCGACTTATTGTTTATCCCCGAGGTACGCAAGATTGCTGGCTGCTAGAGGCTTTCTGTTGTTTGAGGCTTCTCTGTTGTATGAGATTGTAGTTGATATTCCAGCTGTTGATTATGCCTAGGACAATACAGTATGTGATCTTTTGAATTGAAGATGTAAATGTATGGCTGACATGGCATGGTTTGTGCATATATCTTTGTACTTTGGAATTATTTGCGCCACATATGCGGTTGCTTAATCTGTTGATATATGGATTGTTGAATTATTGTTCCAAACTTTTAGCACTAACAATGGGCTGGCTTATCAATTGTGTACTAATCTTGCTTGGAGTTTACAGTTGCTCGTATTTGCATATGACAATGAAGTGATGAATTACATGGATTCTTTTATTTGGTTACTAGAAAGGGGACTGATATCATTTTATTCTGAACCGTGGATTTGAACATTATTTGCTAGGGTAGTAATTGCTTATTCATGCTTACAAAACTGAACTGATGAAAATTACACTATTGCTTGCTGGTATCAGGGCAGTCACAACCACCGTGTCACCTTTCTGTATTTCTCGAAGTCACAGATTCACGAAATACTTCCAGTGACTGGAGTTGTTTTGTGAGCCACCGATTATCGGTAGTGAACCAGAGGATGGAGGACAAGTCTGTCACAAAGGAGTCACAGAACCGTTACTCCAAAGCTGCAAAAGATTGGGGCTGGCGTGAATTTGTGACACTGACTACTCTTTTTGATCAAGATTCTGGATTTCTCGTTCAGGATGCAGTTGTATTCTCCGCTGAAGTTGTTATTTTGAAAGAAGCCTCTTTAATGCAGGATTTTACTGATCAGGATTCAGAGTCGAGCAGTGCAGGTTCCCAGGTAGATACGGTCGGGAAAAGGAGTTCATTTACATGGAAGGTGGAGAACTTCCTCTCCTTCAAAGAAATAATGGAGACCCGAAAAATATTTAGCAAATTCTTCCAAGCTGGAGGATGTGAGCTTCGGATTGGTGGGTGGCCTTTTAATTTTATCACTTCCTATCTCCAATGAAAGTACCTCTCATTGGCTGGTTGGTTTATTTGTTTCTGGTTGTATACTGCAGGTGTGTATGAATCATTTGACACCATCTGTATATATCTGGAGAGTGATCAATCAGTTGGCACTGATCCAGATAAAAACTTTTGGGTCAAATACCGGATGGCTGTGGTGAACCAAAAGAATCATGCCAAGACTGTGTGGAAAGAATCTTCTATCTGTACAAAGACATGGAATAATTCCGTTCTTCAATTCATGAAGGTGTCCGACATGCTGGAAGCAGATGCAGGTTTTCTTGTACGTGACACAGTTGTTTTCGTCTGTGAAATCTTGGATTGCTGCCCATGGTTTGAGTTTTCAGATCTAGAGGTTAGTTTATACGGACCAATTCATCTCACTATGCCATTCCTGTAATCCATTTTTCTGTAAGCATGCATTCCTGTCATTCTCAGTTAATTGGTACCCAGTTGTCAAAATTATGCGCTGAAGTGCCTGACTGTTCCAAAGTACCTCTAATGGAGGTCTACTCTATCTTGAGTTTTGACAGTTGTGGCTTCCACATTTCAAAGTCACTTTCCTGTGGCTTTTAATTTCACAATTGCATTCCTTGAATTATCCTCCTAGGCTCCTAGTGTGGGTATAGAATCTTGTTAAAAGATAAATGTGCCTGCTGAGAATACTTATAAAAGCACCTCTTCCCATGGCTTCAACTCTGTAAACATGTACTATCGATACCTCATGATAGGAGGAGTAACTTTACGAGGCTCCTTGGAATATCCTAACTGCTTCTTGATGGTCGATCTTATGGGTTTTATTTCTATAACTGAATTAGCAGTATTGGCAAGTGCTTCGCATGTGTCAAACCACATTATTCACTAAATTATAAAGAACGATTCTCTTCTCTATTACCGTCAATATTCAGTATGATATGCAATATCTTTCGTTTTGATGGAGTTGGTCTCTACTCTCCAATATAATTGTCACGTTTGTCTACCTACATGGATATTGGGAAATATATCTCAAACATAAAGGGGACTTCATAATAGAAGGAGTAACTTTACGAGGATCCTTGGAATAGCCTAACCGCTTCTTGATTGTCGATCTTATGGGATTTATTTCCATAACTGAATTGGCAGTATTGGGAAGTGCTTCGCATGTGTCAACCACATTATTCATAAATGATAAAGAATTATTTTCTTCTCTATTACCATCAATATTCAGTATGATATGCAATATCTTTCGTTTTGATTTAGTTAGTCTCTACTCTCTAATATAATTGTCACGTTTGTCTACCTACATGGTTATTGGGAAATATATGCAAAACATAAAGGAGAGTCAAGGTAACAGAAGAGCCTAAAACATGTCTCCCCCTAGGTTTATGCAGCATGCATGGTATGATTTTGCCTCTCTACTATTTAGTTTATGATCGTTAAATTTGTACGACCGTTTTTTCATTTGGCTTTAAAAAAGTGAAAGACGAAGGAAAAATACAGAACAAAAATAAGCGAAAGTACAATGTGTGGCTTGAGGTCTTTCAAACCTGCTGTTGTACCAATCAAGGTTGTAGATCCCGTTCCATACCGGCCGGTGCGTACCGTTTGGGCACAAAACCGGTACTTTGAACCTCCAATTCCGTTTCGCCTAACTTTTCGGCCTATCTCGAAAGATTCCGGCATACCGGACTGCTTTCCGACCATACCGGATTGTCTCGGTTGGTACCAGACGAAACAGAAAATAAGGAAGAGAAACAAAATCACAGCACGGTAAACCCAGATTTCAGGCTGTAGAGAATCCTTAGAAAAACCAGATCTGTAGAGAACCCTTGGAAAAACTAGATCTATGCCAAAACTTTCCAAAATAAATGAAGGCAGAGATAAAATGGAGAAATGAAAACCTGGAAAACCAAAAGAACGCCGGTGCGAGAGAACTAGAGAACAAATGATGCGCCAGTCCCTGTGTTTCTAGACCATTCTAAAATCAGTGGATACGATGTAGATTGTGTTGATTCATATATCTATTGTGTATTTATTACAAATTTACCTTATAATTGTCACAAATTACACTTTAGCCATAAATGTGTATACAATATTATGCTATTAACCTTAAATAAATTCAAATAACTTTTAAAAATTGTATTATTCATCAATTTTTTGATTTAGAATAAAATATCAAAGTAGGGAAAATTGGTCATTTATTCCATTTATTTTATGATGAATTGGATAATATGCGAATTTTTTTTTGGGTTCATATGTGTGTGTGTATATATATACAAGTAGTACTGCTAAATCAGAAACGGTACCCGGGACCGGCCAGTACCGTGCCGTACCATTAGGAAAACCGGTACCCAAGCCGATACGGGATTCAGAACCTTGGTACCAATGTCTATGTCACATTGATTTAAGGCAACAATGAGGATCAGGTTAAGAATTCCAATTTGGAGCCAGGCTGTCGTTTGTCAGTTCTGCTAATCCAACCTTGACGGGTAGTTGGAATCTTAAACCATTGAAGAACAGAACTTATAAGAGCCCAATAAAAAATGCTTTGTTTACACTCGAATAGAAGAAGAAGAGGTAATTGTACGAATGCATTGGTTGATATATAATATCAGTTCGGAAATTATGAATTCAGACAGTCCTAACTGTGTATACACACAGAGCGCTTGAAGAAGACCAATACCCAAAAAATGAAGAGAATGAAATGACACGCTGTTCCTAGCAAGCACAGACGTGTCCATGAGCTTCACGTATCCCTATTCATCACGGGCATTTTTGGACATGCTCCGGGCAGATGTGGGCAAACTTAAAAAAGTGTTTGTTTTCTTTATTATTCTTTTTGTAGCGGACACGCTATGGACCTACGGCGGGATAGAAGGTCAGAATTCAATTTTAAAGTGTTTGGGAAGGATCAAGATTACCACGGATGATTAGTTCATGAACATTTACTCGGTTCCTATATCTTCACAATATTAATGCTATGTGAAGTTTTTGTCATTGATTGGATAGGATTGATACTTTTGCATTTTATTTGAATTTACAATGTATGCCTATGATATAAATCTGTTATGGTAGATAATGTGTTCCTTAACATGTCCATCTCCTAATTTTTGGGAAAATGTGTTTGTCATCTTGTTTTTTAATCTTGTTTCCGTATCCTTGCTTCTTGCACAAAGTTTTTGAAGGCGACGGCCGAAAGCGTGGTGTTTTACTTACCCCTCACGGCCTTACGAGAAGAAGTGTAAGCATCGAGGCATTGAGACTTGAGATATGAACTTTTCAAATGTTAATTCTAAGTTTAGTAAATACTTGGAAGTTGGAACATGATGCCGAAAGTTGGAACACGATGCAGAAAGTCGAAGGCCTTGAGGTATTTTCTGGATGCATTGTGTCGAAGTGTGTCTCAACTATGCCTTTAAAACTACTTCTTAACCCCTGTCGCGTCCGTAGGTTTTTGGGCCAATAGAGGCTGTAAGGGAACGATGAAGGTAAGAGTGTTGCCGTCATCTATGGGCTGCATGTCTCTGGTCTTGATTAAGACTGCCTGCATGTCCAAGATGCTATATATGAAATCTGTTTGGATTTTGCAACTTGGAAGACACCTAACTGTTGGCACTGAAAAGTCGCAGTAAGTTGAATCTGTAATTGACTTCCACTTTGGACACATAACAGTCGACTAAAAACTTCCAGTTTTCTTTTCTGAATAGCCGATATCCAAACACTGATGTACAGTATGAAATTTGTGAATGTTCCATGCAGGTCTCCAACCTGCGACCTTTGTGTTATTAGCATGGTGCTCTAGCTAGCTGAGCTAAAAACTTAAGTTTAAACACGTATAATTGAAAATTCATTCCAATCATTGACTTTGTACTTGATTGGGAATTGTTTTTTCATGCAGCATCGTACTTTTTCATTTTCCTTGATGTGTTGGGTGCGTCTGCCTTTCTTCAAACGTGGTCCTCTTTTTGTCAGGTATGGGCTTCTGAGGATGATCATGATGCCCTGACAACTGACCCTGATGAACTCCTCGATTCTGAGGACAGTGAAGGGATAAGTGGAGATGAAGAAGACATCTTTAGAAACCTTCTTTCTAGAGCAGGGTTTCACCTCACATATGGGGAGAATCCTTCACAGCCACATGTCACTTTAAGAGAGAAGCTTCTCATGGATGCTGGCGCAATAGCTGGTTTTCTGACTGGACTTCGTGTTTATCTTGATGACCCTGCTAAAGTAAAGCGCTTGCTTCTTCCGACCAAACTCTCTGGTGGCGACGATGGCAAGAAGGTTAACAGGAACGGTGAATCTTCCCCCAGTCTGATGAATTTGTTGATGGGAGTCAAAGTTTTGCAGCAGGCAATTATTGATTTGCTCTTGGATATAATGGTTGAGTGTTGCCAACCTTCAGAAGGAAATTCCAATGACGATTCCGCTGATTCGATTTCTAAACCATCTCCAGATGGCAGTGGAGTTATCTGCCCCTTGGAATCTGATAGGGACAATGGGGGAATAGAACATGTACATCTTCCCGTGCAGGATCGATTGGACCCGGGGATAGATGAAGGCACCCGTGCATCTGCTGTACAAAGTTCTGACATGAATGGGGTTGTTATACCTGATAAAATTGTCAGCGGACTGCCTATTCGTCCGCCTGAGACGTGTGCTGCTGGTTTTTCAGAAAGTGCTTCCCTTCGCTCTAAGGTAAATATTTAGTCTCGCATGTAATATTGAACTAGTTCTTGCTGTTGACTAATTCAAGAAAATGTAGTCTCAGACGAAATGGCCAGAGCAGTCTGAGGAGCTTCTCGGGTTGATCGTGAACTCACTTAGGGCACTAGATGGAGCCATTCCACAAGGTTGTCCTGAGCCAAGGCGAATGCCACAGTCTGCACAAAAGATTGCTCTTGTTTTGGATAAAGCTCCCAGGCATCTGCAGCCGGACCTGGTTGCTTTGGTACCAAAATTAGTTGAGCATTCAGAGCATCCACTTGCTGCTTGTGCTCTTTTAGATCGACTGCAGAGGCCTGATGCAGAACCTGCATTACGAGTACCTGTAAGATATTTGAAAGTTTTTCTTTGTTTCTCGCTGTTGTCTTATTGGGATGTTCTTCAATAATTTGTGAGTCGACACACACACACACGCCCATGCACGCATGGCATCGCACGCACACAGGTATAAGTTTGAAGTATGAAAATATGGGGAACATATGTAACAATTTTGAATTTCTTATCCTTTGGATTTGCAGAAAATTGGTTGCTTGTTTGTTGCTTTTCATATTGTACTCATACAATCTTCATGTGTCAGGTTTTTGGTGCTCTTAGCCAGTTGGAATGTAGCACTGAAGTTTGGGAGAGTGTTCTTTTTCAATCTTTTGAACTTTTGGCAGGCTCAAATGATGAACCTCTGGCAGCCACCATAGACTTTATTTTTAAGGCTGCATTGCAGTGCCAACATCTACCAGAAGCGGTGTGCTTCAAAATCTCTTGAAACTTAAATGAGTCGCTTTCAAATTAAGTCCAAATATTTATGAATTTTTGTTGTTTATTTTAATGGCATTTAACTTCCTTTTCTTCTCCTCTGTAGGTTAGATCTGTTCGTGTAAGGCTAAAAGATTTGGGGTTTGAAGTGTCCCCCTGTGTTCTTGATTATTTAAGTAGAATGGTAAATAGTTGTGCAGATGTTGCTGAAGCTATTTTACGAGATATAGACTGTGACAATGAATATCCTGATAACGGCTCGGCATCACCTTGCGGGCTCTTCGTATTTGGTGAAAATGCGCCTACTTCTGAAAGATTGCATGCACTGGACAAGCATGCCTTCTGCATTAGTCGATATTTTTCCGATACACATATTTTGATTGAAATGCTGTCTATTCCTTCCCTTGATGTTCAAGCTTCACACGCTTTTGAGAGAGCTATAGGTCGAGGTGCTATAGTTGCTCAATCATTGGCTATGGTACTGGAAAGACGACTAGCTCAAAGATTAAATTTTAGTGCTGCTGAAAATTTTCAGCACACAGATGGGATTGTGGAGGGACTCGAGGGAGATATTGAGCAAACAGGAGGCCAGAGAGATGATTTTACTTCTGTTCTTGGTCTTGCTGAGACACTGGCCCTTTCTGGAGACTCTCGTGTGACAGACTTCGCGAAAATGCTTTACACTATTTTGTTTAGATGGTATGCGGACGAGTCTCATCGATTGAGGATGCTTAAGAGACTTGTTGACCGTGCCACTAGTGCAACTGGTAGTAGTCGTGAGGTAGACTTAGATTTGGAAGTTTTGGTAATTTTGTTGTGTGAGGAGCAAGAAATTGTTAGACCAGTTCTGAGCATGATGAGGGAGGTTGCTGAAATTGCAAATGTTGATCGGGTGGCTCTTTGGCATCAGTTATGTGCCAGTGAAGACGAGATCATTCGTATTCGTGAAGAAAGAAAAGCTGAGATCTCTAATATGGTTAAAGAAAAAGCTACCATATCACAGAGGCTGAGTGAATCTGAGGCAACTAATCACCGGCTTAAGGTAACTTTCTGTTCTAAATTGTGTAATATGTAGGATAGCCATTTTTCTTCTGATTAATTGTTATGGGTTTCTTCGAATTGACACCCCCATGAAATGGCAGTCTGAAATGAGGGCTGAGATGGACCGTTTTGGTCGGGAAAAGAAGGAGCTCTTGGAGCAGTTACAAGAAGTTGAGAGTCAACTTGAATGGCTTCGCTCTGAGCGGAAGGATGAAATCGGAAAGCTCAACTCAGAAAAGAAAGTTCTTCAGGATCGTTTGCATGATACAGAGAGCCAGCTTTCCCAACTGAAGTCCCGGAAACGTGATGAATTGAAGGTGCGCAGATTTCATTTGTAGTTGCCAACCATTTTCTGCTCCCATGGTTATTGGAAAGAAGATTCTCGTCTAACCACTTGGGCTAGCTCAGGCTGCCAGAATACTTGTTCCTCATTATGGAGGTCAAGGGTTCAAGGCTTGCTTGTGGCAAGATCCCCCTCTCAGGCTATTGCCCCTAACTTACCTTAAAAAAAAAGAAAGAAAAGAAGATGCTAAGCTGCATTTAATGTTTGAAATTCTGAACTATAACAATGAGGGCCTTCACAAAAGTTATTGGTGTGGGAACTGGTTTTGGTGTTTCTGAGTAACTCTCTTTACCAAATTTTTCCCTTACGTTTTGTATTTTTTCTCTTGTTACAAGTGTGGGGGATTCTTCATCAACATTTAAACCCTTTTGAAGAAGATGATGTCCATATTAGCAATATGTTGATGTAATATTACAACTGATTAATACTGCAAGTTCTTTGTATTCTGAACTCATCTGTACATATCAGATGATGATTTGTGGTCTCAAGACTCTCAACAATGCAGAAGCAAATAGTTTTAGTATCAGATTTTGTTGATGATATGATACTTTTGTGTGTTTGATCGGGTTTTCTTCTTCGCAAAGTATGTTCCTCGTGCCTTTTTCCTGACAATGTTCTTCTGATGTCTCAGAGGGTAGTTAAGGAAAAAAATGCTCTCGCTGAAAGGTTGAAGAATGCTGAAGCTGCACGGAGAAGATTTGATGAGGAACTGAAACGCTATGCCACCGAGAAATTGACTAGAGAAGAAATCCGGAAGTCACTTGAGGATGAAGTTCGACGTTTGACGCAAACAGTTGGACAGACTGAAGGTGAAAAACGGGAGAAGGAAGAACAAGTTGTTCGCTGTGAAGCATACATTGATGGGATGGAAGCCAAGTTGCAGGCTTGCCAGGTTTTTACCTTCAACATAAAATACTTTTTTTGTTCTTGGTGTTTTGTTTCAATGATATACTGCTGGTTTTCTTGTAGGGCTAAACATCTGAATACACGTTGATTTGATCAACCATCCTGTCCTGTCTTTCCCTCTATCTATCAGGGCGATTCATTACGACATAAATTTCCATTTGAAGTTATACTAATCTTTTAGATGATCTCTGGAGTGACCTGATTTTGAACTTAAGTCTTGTCGTTTGTCTGCTGTATTGATTTCATCGATGATTTTGACCATCAAGTGTAAGTGCTTGATGTTTATTAGTTGGACCCCTTCTGTAAAATCTGTTGTTGTGGAAGAGCAATACGGTCCATTCACGCTATCAGAAAAGTTACTATGCTAGCAATTTGTATGCATGCTCGTTCCAAATTACTAATTTAGCAATCTAAAGCCATCCCGAGTCTTTTCCCCTTTCATTTCCTGTGGAGAACGATACCCAAATACATTACTTAATATGGAGACGAACATTGGCAACAGAAATGGTATGCAAGGCTTTCTATAAATGCATTGTCCATGAAATAGATGAGTAATGCTTAAATTTATGGGATGTTTATTGCTTGAAAGTTAAATTTATGGGATGTTTATTGCTTGAAAGAAGCACGGTCTACTTTAGTGTACAAGAACAGTTTGCTCGCTCCAGATAACTAGGGTCCATCATATGTTCAGTAGATGAACTTGGACCTCATCATTTGGTCTTAAATTGTTTACCAGGTCATTTTATTAATAAACATACTAACTTATTCATGCTATTGTTTTTGGTTCCTACTTCCTAGCCTTGTTATTTAAAAAAATCACGATATTATTCCCCAGTAAAGTTTTTTGTGTTTCGTTAGTCTCTCTTAAATTATGTTGTGGAGAATCCTAAAGCAGAATATGACTAATCGTTCTCTTCTCTTTTCAGCAATACATTCACAGCCTAGAGGGTTCACTACAGGAAGAAATGTCGCGGCATGCCCCTCTATACGGTGCCGGCTTGGAAGCTCTATCAATGAAGGAGCTGGAGACCATTTCTCGCATCCATGAAGAAGGGCTGAGGCAGATTCATGCCCTTCAACAGCGTAAAGGTACTAGTCCCGCCGGTAGCCCTCTTGTGGGCCCCCACACCCTCCAACACCCTCACGGATTTTTTGGTGCTGCCCCTGCGCCACCTCCTGTTGCTGTCGGATTGCCCCCTTCTCTCATCCCGAATGGGGGTGTTGCGATACACAGCAACGGTCACGTGAATGGTGCTGTTGGGTCCCCCTGGTTCAACCATGCTTGAACACCTCCGGCGGTTGGTTGACCGGTTGACCCCTTCTGTCAATTTAGGTGATAGAGGTGGGTTTCTTCTATATTGTCAAATTATTTATTTATTTTTATGTTACTTAGGCATTTGGCTGGTAGTGCTGTTGGAACACTTGGTTAGAAAAATGAATAATGCAAAGGAGATTCCTGGAGATAGGTGGAGTAGAAGGGGGCAAATGCTTTGGTGAAAATCTGGCTGTTGTAAGGAAGTGAGTCCAATAGTACTAACAGTTGCAAATGCCATACTTCATCTCAATTTTTCAACATCATATTAACGAAAGCCATCGCGAAAGTTTTCCTACCTTCACCTCGTTTAATTTTACGCCTTTCAGTTCTTTCTCCCATGATTGCATGCATGTAATGTTTTGCGCGTACATACTCAAGTTTTAGGAGCATCTGCATTGGTTTGATTTCCAGATTCGAGTCTTGTCGTTGTCATCCGTCGTCTTCTGATCGTTGCATGGTATAGTTATTAGTGTCTATTTTCGTTATGATAAAAAATGTTTTTTTTTTTTTTTATTATAAATTTTGGTTGAATGCTTTTAGAATGCATGACTGACTTTTTATATAGGTAGTGATTGGGCTTTCAGATAACTTGATTAATGTGAATTCAAATGTTTCAATGCAAATATACCATTCAAGATACCAAAGAGTTGTATGTGAAATGTGGAGCAACGTTTCTTTGCAAAATGCCAAAAAGCATAAAATCTATTTTCTATCTAATCATAGTATTGCAGAATAAGCATGACCCCAGATATGGAAAATGTACATTGTCATATAGGAGAAAAACTTGGTCGCTGGCTGGGTACCACGTGGTGGTGCCTAGCGTGCATCTCAACCGTTCAAAAGTGTTTTGGACGATCCGGATTTTAGAGATAGAACAAGGAGAGAGGGAGGGAGAAATATGGCCAGTCCAAAACACTTTAGGACTGCGAGATGCGTGCTCGGCACCACATCAGCGGTACCCTATTTGCACCCAAAATTTTCTTACCTGCATTTCCCTATTTTTTTAACGTGCTTTACCCGTCATAAAGAGTCAAGAAACAGTAGTCGTAAAGAAGGAGAATACTGACCTGTGTCAAGGGACCGGACCTTAAGAAAGACTAGCGGGATGGAAAAGAAAGACTCTCTGATTGTTGAATACTATTACACATTAGGCTCTGTTTGGTAATTAGGGAAAACAAGGAAAAGAAAATAAAGGAAACAAGAAGGAAAGATTAAGGAAAGTTAGGGGAATTTTTTTAGTTAATATAGTTTAGTTTAGTTATTTCTTACTCCCTCCGTCCCTTTTTTAATGATCCGCTTGGGAAACGTGTATTTTTGTGGACGTTAAAAAAGGCACCTCCGTAGAACGTTTTTAATTCTTTTTGGCACCAAATTAAAGTACTCAATGAGCACTTTAATTTGGTATAAAAAAATTAAAAATTATATAGAGAAATATGTTTTTTAGAGGTTTCAAATTACACATATTCCCATATGGATCACTTAAAAAGGGTTGGAGGGAGTATCTTTTTCCTCTCAAACCAAACAAAGAGAGGAAATTTTTTTATTTTCCTTTCCTTTCTTTCCTTTTCCTTAGGTACCAAACAGAACCTTAGTTTCATCTAAATTTATTTATAGGAGTATATTACAATTTAAACAGACAATAATAATTCAATAATATTCATCAGCAAACAAGCGGTTCATTAATACCTTAGCACGATCATTTTCTTATTATTAATACCTTACCTTGAGAGAGTACGGTTTTAATACCAACAGTTTTGTAGCAAGAGGAGGTTAAAAGTTCATCGCACATTTGCTTATCACGTATTTATTAAAACTGTGATATTTTTAGTTACTTTAGCACGATCATTTTCTTTTTATTTTGCGCGCATCTTTAATTGAGTGAGTACGCAAATTGGTCCAAAAGTTATGTTTCACTTGTATGATTTTTTTTTATTTTATTTTTCTGTGTAGTAGCACGGATTAAGTTCTAGTAATTCCTCATCTCAACAAAGTAAAACTTTTTTGTTGCCCCTAAAATTACTACTTTTATCCAAAGGTTCATGCAATATAGAAAAAATATGGAAAAGGCAAAATTGTTTTTGCTAATGCAAAAAATTTCAATGCATAAAAGGGTGGTACCATGTGTAGAGTACTAACTATTTGTGCACTGAAGTTTTAGTATTAACAGAATCAGTTTTGGCGTTGTCATCACCCAAAACTTTTTGTTCTGTTTCCACAACACTCCGGCAATTGTGGGCCCTCTATAAGATTTATTTGGGATCGAAACCCAATTTATCGGGAACGTTGAGTAAATCATTTATGTAAAAAATCAAATTAATTGAATACGGATAAGTGATAACCATGTGGCCGAATACCATTTATATGAATGACCAATATCATTACGAGAATACACTGTAAGACAAATTTGTCTTAATTGCGTGTCTACAAATCTCCGATATTCATAAGTTTTTGGAGCCATAATATGCTCAACATTCTTGAAAAAAGAATTGGTTCCGATCTCAAATAAAGATTTCAGAGGGCTTACAATTGAGATCACTAAGAGGATGTAGTGACTTAGGTTACTACGGGAACCCAATTCCCTCAATGCCGCATATTCGATTTTGATTACAAGAATTTATAGGGTAAAAAATCACTAGAATACATATGAAATAAAAACATAATTTTAAATAAAAACATCTAGCATTTTTTTTAACAAAGTTAATAAAGTCTAAACTATTACTATTTGAATATCAATAATCTCTTTACTAGTTTCACTTGAGACCCCCAAAAGTGTTGAGCTGGTCTCGATAATTACATGTCATCTTAATGGAACTTTCTTCAATTACAATAAATGATGATTAAGTTCCAGTATTGTCACATTACTTTGGCCACATACTTTTTTTTTACTTCAAATTGTCAATGCCCCTTCCTTTGGGCAGAGGACTTAGCAGGAAAAAAATTCTACACAAATATGCAAAAATTCTACACAAATATGCAAAATTGTCCGAGCCAAGTTACACTCTAGCTAGGCGCGTGAATTCGATTATGTGTCATCATCTAAGAGGATTGTTGACTATATGCAATCAATCAACAAGGATCCAATGAGGGCTCCCTCACTTTGCTAGGGTGAGGGACTTTCATTTCCGGATTGAATTTCAACGATCCGAACCGTTAGATGTGTTTAAAACATGTTTTTAAGGTACACAGCGAGGATTCGTAAAA
>JAXBDA010004610.1:0-28061 GCA_036023075.1 Gaultheria prostrata | reverse complement strand
GAGAGAGAGAATCAAGTGCCTGGGGCCGATATTCGTAAACGATATTCTTCAGATGCCTCGACGACGACGATGATTGAGCGGTGGAAGAGTGAGATTGAGCGGCGGCGGAATGAAAGAGAAGAAGAAGACTGATTGATCTAGGGTGTGAAAATATTTCAGTGGCAAATTTGTAATACTGTGGCCGACAAACTTCCGTGTGCTTTGTCCGGGATTGGTAATCCCACCCCCATGGGATTGTATAGTACCACACGTATTGGATAAAAATTGTCCTGGGATTATTAATCCCATGCGATTTTTCGGGAACCAAACAAGGGACAACGTGGGATTAAGTGTAAATAGTCTTATCCCAGGTGTTTTATCCCCGAATCAAACGAGGCAGGGAATTGAATAATCTTTCACGTCAAGGTTATTTTTCAAGATATGCCTCGCTGTTCAGCCAAATATAGCAATGTGACACTTATACCTACCATGGACGGTGAGGATCGAATCCTATAGATTGAGAGAAGACAAAGAGAGTGGGGGTCCGATGTCTGATTAGTCAAAGGGCAGGAATTCCTCCCCCACTATTTAATTTTTCCTCATAACGGGATGTCCGGGTTAGTTTACTCGTTCCTTGATTAAGTTCAGAGCCCTGGAGGTAACGACCAGGAATAACCTCCAGTGGCCCAAGAGTTTGTTGGCAAGGAGAATCGAATCTAAGACCTTAAGTTTGAGCAAACCCTTAAGTCCGAAGACGAAGACCACTTTGCCAACCCCTCGAGGTTCTCCCACCATTTATTTGTCGCAATCCTCAAAGTTTTGTCAAATACTGCAAACAAATCGTAATTATTTGCTATGCTAGTAAATAAAAAATGGGTTTTTGGAACTCGGGCATAATGAGATTTTTTAAACCACTTAAGTTAAAAAAATATAAAAAAAAAACCACTTTTATTATTAGGGGGTGTTCCGCTAAGAGAGTTTTTTGACTTTTTAGCTTTTCACGGCATTTTATGTGATGTATTGTGAGAAAGTGACTACCTCAATTTTGGAAATAAACTGACTTTTTGACTTTTTTAAATTAATAAAATAGGGTTAATACCGAAGAATAAAAAAGGTGAAAGAAAAAGAGTGAGAGAGAGAGAGGAATTTTGTATGTGAAGGCGGGAAGCACTACTGCACTGGTAAGTCAAAAGAATTTGTTGGTAGCGGGAGATCTGGAAGCTAAAAGACAACGATCACGTAAATATCACGCGGTGCCCTATCATCACTCAACTTACTTTGTGTTCTGAGACACCGTTACGTGATGATCTATTATTTTCGGTCATTATTTTCGTTGAATGTCGAGTTCATGTTTGCTCCATGTCATATAGTAATTAGTGTGTCACGGAATTATTCACTAAACTACTGCATCTTATTCATCTCAAAAGAACGGAATTGTTGAACGAAAAAATTGTACATCGAAGGAAATGATCAATGCTATGTTCGTAAGTTTTTGATTTCCATAGAACATATGTGGTGAAACAATTCTCACCGCAAATTACATTTTAGTTAAGATGCCACGCTAGAAAGTTCATAAAACCTCATATGAGTTATGAAAGGAAATACATAAGCAGCATGCTATCCAGGAGAGTTGAACCCTTGACCTTGGCTCTGATACCACTTATTAGGATCAAGTGCTTACCATCTCACCAAAACCCGCAGGTCTGTTTTTAAAGCGATCGCAGGGAGTGTCATTGTGTCCAAATCCATGGGGGTACTCCGGTCCCAACAATCCCTCCCTCACGATGACGCTCCCGCGACTCGAACCCATGACCTGGCTCTGATACCACTTGACGGACCACTTTTCCACCAACTCTCCTAAAACCAATTGGTATTAGGAATGACTTCAATTAAGCCTTTTTATGGCATTCGACATCGCATCCGCAGGTCTATTTTTAGAGCGATCACATAGAGTGACATTGTGTTCAAATCCATGAGGGCACTCCGGGCCCAACAGATCTATTTTTGCTCAATTGGGCTTCGTCGTAGATGAGACATCTTCTCTATTTTGTGACAATAGATCAGCCATTATGCTTGCCTTAGATTCAGTTCTTCATGAAAGGTCAAAGTACATAGAAGCGGATATTCACTTTATTTGCGAGAAGGTTCGATCTCCTCTCATTTGTTCCTTCATCAGAACAGACTGTAAACATCTTCACTAGGTCCATGGGTCTCTATCCTTGTTGCAATCGTCAATAGTCAAGCATGGTTTGGTTGATATCTTCGTACCAGTTCGAGGGGGAGTGTTGGAATTAGAATCAATTAGGCTCGTTATTATTGCCTTGTTTTGGGCCTTTTATTTTTTACCTTTATTTTCGTTCTTTTCTTTTTCATCTTGTAACTGCATGTATCTATATATTCATGGCTCTCACTCATTATTGAGTTTCGCCAAAATGTACATGAAACATTGATTTTTGAATTCTGGGTCAATTCTGGGTGAATCTGTGTACTCCAGGTGAATCTGGGCCACTGATTTTTGAATTATGGGTCAATTCTATGTATGTTTTCCGGGTACTTACACATTCTGTTTATCTTAGGTCCTCTTTCAAACTCAAGAGCCAAGTGTAATTTGCCCTTAAATTTTCCAAATTAAGTTGTGAGTATTTTGATGTTCAATGATTTTTTGTTTAGCTTTTGTAAAGTATTTTAAGGTCAATCATAAAGATGGACTCAAATTGAGAAAAGTCTAGATAAGACAATGCTAAACTAAAACTAAAGACCGAGAAAAACTATCTTTTATTGGAGTTTCTTCTTCTTCTTCTTCTTCTTTTTTTGTCAAAATGATTATAGCTTCATCTTTTCTTTTCTTTTTTGTCATTCGATATACATCGGTAGGGGGTTAGCGGGAGAGTTAGTGAGTTAGTCCAGAGGGAGTCTAGAAGCTATCCATAGCCTTAAACCCCCAAATGCCTCTGCCAAGACTTGAACCCTGGTCTACAAGCCCTTGGTTGATTATATCTTCATCGATAGGAAATAAAGGTACACAAGATGCTTACCTAGAACTAGCACCCGTCCTTAATCAAAGGACTAGAAAGTTTCAAAGGAGGGTAGCTTTCTCAGGTATAGACACCGAAACCGCTACTACCTCTCCTAGCCAAAGAATGAGCTACCCCATTCACACTGCTTTAATTTGCACAAAAGAAAACTCTAACACACACTTCACCATAAGCTAAAACTAAAAAGAAAAAACCCCACAACATCGCAACCATCCCATTTGGTCACCGACAAAACCACTGCGTCCATAACCACGAATCTCCAGTGACCTCGACTGGCTAACCAAAACCACGGCCACGAATGACGAACACCGATGACCACACATTGGAGACGATGAATGCAGAGCGGCGGAAAAGTATCGACGGTTGGGGTCTCATGGCTAGGGGAGGAGCTAGGATGATGAGAAGTGATGGATGAAAGAAGAAAACTCTCATTGAGATCGAGAGGGTATAGAACAAATCATTGGGAGTAAAGCCCTCTCCTCCCACTGCCGCATAAGGATGATGAAAACTTGGGGTGGAGGGAGGGGAAGGAAGAGAAGAACATGCGGAATTTTTGGAATTTTTGGTCATAATTTGTACTTTCTAATGTTGTTTGTCAAGATTAATTCAAGACAAATGATTAATTCATAAATCTAACAAAAATTTAGCAAACATGCATAACCAAAAAGATAGTGACAATAATTTTTTTTCCCCCAAACAAAACTTAATTTATAATACAACAAGGGTGAAAAAAGTTAAGATATTAAATAGAGTTTGAAAATCAGTATAATTAAACGGGGTTATGAGAAAAGAGTTGTGATTTGAAACATTGATTGCGGACCTAATTAGTGGATTACAATTGGTCTGAAAGTTTGCAAATGATTGAGAGTGCAAAACAACAACAAGATCATTGAATAGAAATATAGAATAACATAAATAAAATAATTTTTGTTTTGTCTCTAGCCAAATTGATTACCTTAGACTTTAAATTCGCTCATGCATGCTTGAGAGTGGAAAATGCCAATATAGCTAAATAATGAAGAAAGATGGGGGAGAAATTTTAATGTGTAACAATTTCACTAAAAGACGAAAAGAAAAAAGAGAAATGATTTTCACACCCCCATTTTACAATCCACACTCCGTATTTTGTTTTTATCCACATGAATTTACAATATTGCCCTTTTTCAATAGACTTTTTTCACACATCCAAGAGTAATATTGTAAATTCATGTGGATAAAGATAAAAAAAGGAGTATGGATTATAAAATAGGGGGTGTGAAAATCAATTACCTAAACATATTTTTTGGGGGGTTTTGTGTCTATCCAAAGTGGAATATTTCAGATTTCAGTACTATAACACTGTTGTAGAAGAATAAAAGTCAAAAACTGAATAACAAAAAGTGAACTTTTACTATGTACAATTGAGAAATTGTATTGATTGGATTTTCCCAACGTCTTTTTCATTCCGTTGATTTTAATTTATGAATGTGCAAAAAGTTAGGAAGAATCTTTGATTGGAATTCACAGTTAGGGTACAAATTAAAATACTTATTTATATCCCTTTTGAAGCATGAAAAAAAAAGTGAAACAAATACACATGAAACAAGTGTAGTAGTTAGGCTATTTCAAAAAAAGTAAAAATCCTTTTTGTATTTTACTATACATAAAAAACAGAGTTCTTATATATGTTAAGTTTTCTGGTTCAAAAAAAAAAGAAAAAAGAAAAAAAAACAGAACAAGTACCACAACTAATTAGACGACAGTGTACAATCTCAAACTCTTCTATTTTATGTGGTCATTCTATATTTTGTCCTTACTACTTACTAGTATGGTGAAGTTGAATGAAAACTTTTAATTGTTGGAAATTATCCAATTCGGATGAGTGAAACCGGGACATTCCGAGAATCTCATGAGGTAACCGAAAGGCAAGGGCGGAGGGCGAATCTAAGTACATGGTGGGGTGGGCTAAGCCTATGTCAACTTTAAAAAAAACACGAAAATTTTACATGTAAAATTTAGCCCAAATAATTTTAACCCAACCCATTCCACACCCACCAGCCCATTTTAGCCCAGGGTAGATTACATTCCTGGCTCCGTCCTTGCCGTAAGGTCACCTCCGAGTTCATTGTATAGAGATGAAATGGCTCAAGAGTCTAGCGATTATAGCTGGTTTAAAACCCCTCATGATGTGAGATAATGGCATAATTCAATCCCTACATTCACTTCCAGCAGTTTCAGAATTGAATTCCTAGAGTGCAGCTCAAAGGTCCATCCTCTTGTTATAAGATTGGCTTCACGTTTTTGTGTTCTGCACTAGAAATTCGTGTTACTCACAATACCTCTTGAAATTCATTCTTTAAGTTTGAGAGATTCCTGACATACGATTAGTTCGCCAAAGCGTTCATCGGAGGCATTCCGACGTTCGTAGTTCTAGCTGTTTTATCTTGGGAGACAGTTACCGGTGCATCCTACAACACCTTTGGTAGACAACAAATCTATTTTAAGGAGATTGTTGTTTCACAGAATCGGTTTTTTTCGTGTTACTCCAATTCAGTTAGTATCTCGCGCGTGTAATGTATTACCAGTTTCTGCAATGTATACACTGTTTTTGTAATTTCTGTTATCTCTAGATTGCCTTTGTAAATTTTCGAACATTAATAAGCATCTACACCCATGAATGCTATTTTGTCATTGTCAGTTTTAATTTTGGGCAATGAATAGTGTCATTATGCCCAAAAAAAAAAGCGAGGGTGTTGTACCCATGTATGCTATTTTGTCTTTGTCATTCTTCTTTTTCTGTGTTTCCAATCTCAAATGACAATTTCGTCATAAATGATGCCGGCCATATATAACAAAAGAATTAGCATCTGTCAAATTTGAGATAATTTTTTATTTTGTCGGTGTATTATTCAATTTTCTATCTCTTTTGCTATTTTTGAGAAATGACAAGGAATGGTGTGGATGCTCGATTCCAAAGCATGAGCCCCGAGGGTTTTTTTTAAAAATTTAATTCACTTATTATAAATGCAAGAAGAGTGAATTCCCGAAAAAGGAAGTTAAATATTACTAATATTTATAGCAAACTTAGTTTTAAGTTTAAACAATTTACTGCTCGAATCGTCCTTGATCATCTTCTTAGAAACGGGGATCCTGGTATGCGCTCTCTGGTGTGCGGCCCTAGTGTGCTGCATCCGAGCCGCCAGATGTGTTTTCAACGGTCCTAATTTTATCTCAGCACTTTGCAGATGCAAACTGTTCATTGCCAAGATAAAATCTGAGCCATTAATAAAGTGCTCACACCAGCACCCTCAGGTCCCATTTTCTCATACTAATGAAGTGCACTCTACTTTAATGGTTTGACGGAACAGAAATCATTGTATTTATGCAATGACAAATTGAACTACTCCTACAACATTATTGTTGGGGAGTGGGGTCCATTAATTCTAAGTTAGTCAACCGAACATGGGTCATGGGATACAGTTCTTTGAAATGATGTCATCTTGAACTTGTTCTAATCTTCAACACTAATGATTCATTCATGGTACTATTATTAGTATATATGTCTATGTTCTAAAAAGAAGGATCAAGTGGATTAGGAAAAAATTGCAGGGTACTTTTTTCCTGTTCCTCTGTTTCCGTACATTTTCAACTGTTAAATAGTACATGTTAATTTTTAAAATACTTTAATTGTACTCCAACGGTTTGAAAACAGATTGGGCACAGGGAACAGAGATTTTGGTCACAAAGGACCTGGTGAAGGACCTGGTGCACAAAAATACTGTAATAAAAGTGGACAAGAAATGGATACTTTCGATATGTCCGAAATAATAAAAATGGACAAGAAATTTAAATAGAATTCTACTTTTGAAAGAATTGCAGAGTGTGTTTTTGTTCAGAAAGTTTTGAGCAGGTGAGCCTGGGGTCCAGTGCACATTATGGGAGAAGGGAGAAGAGATTTGTTTGGGTATATACCACGTGGTTTGACTGAATTTATGTTTGTCTAAATGTTAGTATTACGTGCCGTTGAGGAGTGGCAGTGCAACCACCCCGGATTGTATGTCCATGCCGTCCATGCCATCTGCATTCAACCTAACTCTACTTTTTTTTCTTTGTAAAAAACAAAATATTCAATCGAAAAATGTGACATGACAACCTGACTAGAAGAGGATCCTACAACTTGGAGAAACTTCTAGCCGGGATTGAAGTCAGGACCTAACCTTTTTCCGATTGAATTTTGATGATCCGAATCGTCAATGTGTTCAGAATGTGTTTTTAAAGTTGCTGCGAGGAATCATAAAAAAATGACCGGAAAGGACTTCATTCGAGCAATTTTTCATAAAATATATATCTACGGTTTGTTTGAAAAACTGCTCGGATGAAGCCCTTCCCGGTCATATATTTTTGTATGATTCTTTGAGGGGACCCTTAAGAACATGTTTTAAACACATTGGATGGCTCAGATCATGAAAATTCAATCGAAAAATGTGAGAATGAGAGGGATCCCTGACTAGAAGGGAATCCTATATACTTTTACATATATACATATTTTAATTTTATGGGTGTTTAGATTTCTACGAGATGGCAAGTGGTGACTAGTTCATGCGGTAGAGCTCTCGGACGCCTCACCCTGCATCCCAGGATCGAGTCTCAGTTCCCCCTCCCCATGTAATAGATTAATAGGAATGACGAATGAAAAGAGAAGAAGAAGATTTCTACGAGATGGAGAAGTCCCATCATGTGAAACTACATCCTCCATCCGTGACGCGATCTCTACATTTATGAACACCGGAACCATATTATACATGTTTTTTTGTTAGACACAATATGCGTGCGGCAGTCCAGAGCCGGCTTTGGACTAAAGTTCATAAAGTAATTGATTTAAGCCCCCAAATTTTGATTGATTTTCAGGGGCTCCAATTATATAGGTCTATATAGTAATTAAGCCTATATAAAAATTAAAGTAAAGTTGTCTAATAATTTTAAGGGCCAAATTTAAAATAAGGCCCGCCTAAAAAGGCTCAATTATGATATAATTTGACTCCTATTTTATTATTATGAAAAACTAAGGGAGTCAAAGTGTCGAAAAAATTTAAAAGATCATTGCCTACTAAGGACCGACTTATTTTAAAAAATACCCTCGCCTTACTGGACTATTGTTCTTCTTCTTTCTTTCTTTCTTTTTTTGTCCTCGTTATAGCTGCTCTTCTATTTTTTTTAGTGAAAAAAACCTTACAAATCTCTTAACCCACCCATGACACACCAATCAATACTTCGTCAAATCGGGAAAAAAATTATGGTGGAGAAATTTGAGAAGAGTAATCATTAAATGACAGTTTCTGATATAGTGTAGTCCCTTTTTAAATGTCCACTTTGAGAAACGTGTACTTTATTGGATGTAAAAAAAAGTATTTCGGTAGATTTATTTTTAAAATTTTATGCACCAAATTAAAAGTGCTAATTATATAGAGAAATATATACTTTTTGGGGGTTTCAAAATGTATGTATTCCTATAGTGGATGGTTTAAAGGGGAAGGAGGGAAAAATGGTTATCGATTCTGGGTATTTATGCTCTCAAATAATTGTAATTACTTCCATATAAGGTATTTTTAACTGTGCAAAGTTGATTAAGGGTCCATCTAAACATGTTCTCTTTAAGCCTCACAAAACTCAGAGCTGACCCTACGTGCACGATAGTCGAAACATCTTCCAAAACGTTTCCAAATTAGTATTGTGATTTGTGAGAGCTAGAATCCGAAGCGCGAGAATAGATAAGCGTGGTCAGAAACTACTACTGAAAGATTATGTGACTAAGAGATACATTTCTTTGAAAGGAAAGAAACTTTATTAATCATTGAGAATACAACGATTAAAAGGGAAGAAGAAATACAACAACCCAACTTGGGGAACAACCTCCCACAAGAAGATCATAGCCTCTTCAGACCTGAAACCAAACGATTGGCAAGGAACCAACCGAACATCCATGGGTCAAAAACCCAGATATAAAATAAGCACAAAACCCCAACATAACCACCAATGGCAATCAAACCGCATGTAGGACAGTCGTCGCCGCTACCACTGCCGCCCACCCAAAACGGCCACCAACGACCGAGTAAGCACCAACAGCACACGACAACCACCACTCTCCACGCCAGATAAACACTGCCCACCGCCGCACCAAAAACCACCATCATTGTCCCCATGCTAGCCACCACCAATCGCTCGCCGTCCGACAACCATTCCAGATCTTGACAACCCCTCTACAAAAGGCCAAAACCCTGATAGCATCTCGACATCTCCACCCCAATTGGCATCGAACACCACCGCCAACCACCATCCCCGCTGACCAGATCCCAAACCACCCATCCCACCCCTCCAAAAATCACCACCTAGTGAACAAACCACCACAAGCCGTTAGGCCAAAAACCAAAGACATCCAACAATTAAACCGGCGTGGTTCCGAACTGAACAGCCGCTAGGCAAGACCGCCCCATCCAACAATGGCGGCAAGAAACATTCAAGGGGGTCTTAGCTTTTGAATCTTGGAGAAAATAAGCAGTCTATGGATCATTGTGCGTGAATGACATCTCCAATAGGTTTGTATATCTCTTTTTAATCTATTTGCCCCAAGGAGGATTCTTAGGCAGTACGAAGTCCTTCAGTGGATTCTAGGAGGCATACAGAAGGCTTGTGGATTTAAGGCAACGGCGGTCAAAGCATTGATTGTGGTGAACGTGGGTTCGGCAAGTAAATCTTAAGGCAATTGTGAGGATTCAAATCATTGGGTAAAATTATTTGTAACTACACAACGAGTGTAGTACATCGATTCCTTACCGTGGTTTGTACCCAGTCATTCAAGTGTTTTTCACGTATATTTGGTGTACATCTGTTTGATTGTTTTTCGTTTGTGATTGGTTCACATATTGATTGGTGTTATTTTTTTATTTAGATGTAAACCTAGCAAATTATTAAATTTAGGCAATTTAAGATTTTTTTTTTCACAATCATTGGGCCAAACCCCCGACGTGGATCATGGAAAATTTAATGGACTCCAAGCATGCGAATATTGAACAAGGAAATTTGAATTTGAACTCGTAATGAATTCAACCAATCTGGTTAATTAACCTATGATTCAGGTGAAAATTCCACGTGATTGACCATTAATCAATTTTATTTTTGCTCTCCTCTGAGTCTCTGACGTTGACATAGAATTTAGGCTAATTAAATATAATATATACTAGTATTTATCTTGAACAGCGAGAGTACTATATATGTGATACAATTACTTATATGTCTTTCAGTAACTACTTACTCAAAGACATATGCGAGATTAGAGTTCGGGTCTCGGCGGAAGTGTTTGAGATTTAGAGTTATGCATAGTTTCTATATTCCTTCTGAACTAACTTACTAACTACCCCCGCTAACTCCCATATCAAATGGAAAAAAAAAACCTACTTACTGACCTACAATGGAGTACTTATCATTGAATTTTTTTTTTATGAAAAGTGAAAAATACTACGCAGGGAGAAATGGATGGTATCTTGGCATTAGGCTGAAGACGTAAAATATATGGTAAACTCACCCCAATAAAATGACGGGCATGAATACCATTTTCGATTTTCAAAAAAGGAGTTATTTATTTATTTATTTTATCAACGAGCCTTTTGGCTTATTTGAATTTGGAGCGACCCTAGTTGCTTTCGCCCTCTTTGACCTACACAGAGATTGATGAAGGATATTTGAAGGCTTATATTTTTACCAAAAAACAATTAAACATCACTTTCTCCTTTCACTTTCCTAATTTGAATTTGGAAATTTACTAAAATTCTCTTTCCTACCACACAAAGGTCCAACTTATTGGTACGGCGAATGTTATATACTCCAAAATTTGGATAAAAGTCAATAAGCCTCGTTCACACAACTAATCAACAGAAACAAAAGAAGAGTTAGGGAAAGAATTGACCTTTTTACGTATACATACGTCCGGCCTCCTCATCCCACATCCAAACGAGCTCTAAGGTGCTGATAACCGTTGTGAACAAATCCGTTGTCATTCCTATGCATGTAGGCCTCACATCCTATTATACGCACCAAGGTGCTAATGCAGTACAGGGTTTAGTATGGATAAAAAGGATTCTATCAAGATTTCGCTAGATCTGGAGATTCTGTAGTGCAGGAGTGCATTACACGGTTGTAGTGTGTGTCCTTGTCCTTCATTTATATAATCAATGATCCAAATTTCAAACGGCATCTTATGTGTAAAGATAAGTTGGATAGTTTTAACAAATTTGAACCGTTAAAAAGCACTTTTTGACAGTGATTACAACCTTATAGTGCACCCCTGTACTATAGGGTTTCCGATTGTAATCTCGTTATTGTGATCTAAACTACTCTATTTGTAGAGTTCGCTGAGAAGATTATACATGAAAAAAAATAAAAATTGATTGAATCCTTACCCTGATGATATATATTTGTTACGCAAAGAAAGAGGGATGTATAAATTCTAAAGATGAACTGTAAAACATTTCTATCATGATCACGTAGTTCTGAATAGCCGATTAACTTGATTTTTTTAAAAAAAACTTTATGTTCATAAAATTTAAATTACAAATTAAACAGTTAGATCTCACCAAAGTGTGCGCTAACACATTACACGGACCCCTTGTCCGTCCACTTGCAGTAATAGTCTTGTAAGTGTGTGCCTGTTTAGCTTTTTTGAGCCCAAATCCATAATGGTTCACAATACAAGGGACACACTGTAAGCTCTATTCCTACAAATCAACCTTTCTCATAAGCTCCTCTCCTTTACTTTTTCTTTTGTTTTGCCCATTGAAAATTTCAAACAATTTATCCCACATGAGATTTGTACGTAGTATCAAAAGCAAATTATTTCCAGGCCTCTTGCATAGTCTAGTCAACTGCAAAAGGGCTCAAACAAATGTAATGCTCCTGGCCCTTAAATCTTTTTTAAAGTTGAAAGGAAACAATTTGCATCAACGGGACCAACAATATGTGGGTGTGACCGAGAAAAACTTGGGTTTTAGACGGGTATCACGTGGCGGTACCAGTCGCACACTTTTGGACGGTCAGAATTTTTTATTTATTTATTTATTTATTTTTTTTTTTTTTGGGGGGGGGGGGGGGGATACTATACCACACTATACCACTTGGTACCTGTCCGGTATCCAAGTTTTAATGGTGGTTAAGGAATTGGACACTGATGAATCAGTTTCCAATTTGTTCGACCAATGACTAAACTAAGGACAACGACGTGATGTCAACCACTCTTGCCGAAGAGTTGTGTTGGGCCTATCATCTGTTTATACTCATTAATCATAAATACTCATTAATCAGAACCATTAAATTGTGTCACTACCCTGAGAAGGTGGTCAAGATTCAATCAAACATATGGTCCATCACTATCCAATTTCCCTCATATTTGGGAACACACCTGACAGTACAATTACCACTACCCTCTGCCATATAGCAAGAGTTGACTGCCAGAGACCTATAAATTTATAGAGGGAGGACTACATTATTGTTACTACTAATTACTCCAGCATTTCATCACTTTCACATATTTCCATTCCTATTTTATGGTCCTGTTTGGGTTTTAAGGACAGGGATTTCTTTCCCTATTTTTTCCCTCATCCAGAAAACCAAAGTCCTTTTATGAAAAATGCGAAATCAAAAAATAAAACTACTTGTTTGGCCATCACCAACCCTTCACTCTTTTTTTTCCCGCCAAATTTGAGTAAAAAAAATTAACCAAAAATTTGATCTGATGACCCCTATACGAATGATTAGTCTAAAACATTATGATGAAAAGAAAAGCTCAAAAGTACAAAAGGCGCAAAAAGCAAGTATGGATGGTCGAAAAGGTATTAAGCTAGCACGCAGCGATATCCAAAACCCTCGTATAAACTTTCCTTTGTTTGAAAAACTATTTAGCGTCACGTGATGACTCAAACTTTTTTTTCACCACATCTCGGGGCGGCGCCCACCGGGCAAAAAAGAGGTTTGGAACACCATTTGAAGCATTGAATAATACTCTACTATAATCTGTACCTCTTGTCACGTTGTGACTCAGACTCCTTTTTCACCACACCTCGGGGCGGCGCCCACCGGGAGAAAAAAGAGGTCTGGAACACCATTTGAAGCACTGAATAATACTCCTCTAATCTGTCCCTCTTTGTATTGAGTCGTTGACGAGTCAAATGGGTATCATTAAATCGTTCTTCAAATCATTTATAAAATTTCCACCATATCACAAAACTCTATAAATGGACGCACCTATATAATGTGTTCATTATATTTACAGGAAGGCGAAAGAATTTACTAGTGCATGTGTGTATATAATTGTGTAAACTTTTCATGCTTTTTTTTTGTGTGGAGAATTTCAAAGAACAACTGGTAGAGGATACAGCCCAAAATGCTGGGACTCCATAGTTTCTTGTTTCAAATTAAAGGGTCTCTCGAGTTGGACTTCTCATTGGCCTGGGCTAAAGATGAATTTTCCACCTTGCAACTGTAAAACAACTATGTGGACTTAAACCCATCTCTCTTCTATTGTCACAGGCCCGGCCCGGCCCAGCCTTGGAGAGCAAAAAATAAATAAAAATCATCTTCTTTGTTTGATTCCTAATTTGATAGGAGGAAAGCAAAATTTTCCTATTATATTTTACTTCATCCCTCCCTCCCCTCAATATTTCCCCTCTCTTCTCTCTCCTACAGCTCTTCCTACTTAGGCTGTGTTTGGATTACTGGAATCTGGAGTAAGAATAGGAATATGAGTACCGGGAATCAAATTCCTAGGAATTTTCTTAGGTAAGAATAGAAATATGATTACTGGGAATTGAATTCCTAGGAATTTGATACTTGGAGGAAATGCATTTCGAAATTTATTAAAGTCAACATTTCCTTTTTCCTAATAAATGAGCCAGAAATCTGGGATTCCCAAGGGGGTAACCGAGGGATTAGATTCCCACCCAGTCTAGGAATGTGATTTCTGGTAGAATATGTCATCAAGAATCACATTACTATTCCTGCCTCTACCAAACATCGAAATCAAAAAAGCCTGTCATCACATTCCCGTTCCTGCCTATTCCAAACGTTGGAATCATGGATAGAAGTCATCACATTTTCATTCTCCCTTGAGATCACTGTCATCCAAACTGAGCCTTGTTTTCTCTCATTTTCTCTTCTCTTCCACATTTCCCAAACAGAGTGTAATTAGTACATCCTTAATAAAGCGTGTGCCTTATGTTTCGGTCATTCATATGAAAATTGACTTATGATATATTCCACCTTTCAGGAAACGAAAAATAGAGTGGTGACATGGGTTCTTTTGTGCACGTGCTGTAGATAGGAAGTCTGTGTTTTTTTTTGTAAATAGGCACAACTCTAAGTGGCTTCAGTGTTGAGATCCTGTATAAAGTTATGTTGTTTCCTTGTTTGCTACTTATGTGTCGTTTGTAATTTGCTTATGAGATGTCCAACACATTAAATAGTGTTGACGAGGGTTTCACCGGCACTTTGTTATGACCTATAGGAATTAGGAACGGTTTAGGATCATGACAACAAGCCTTTTTTGACACGCTCGTATCGGTTAGTAATCCTTTGGGATAAATAACCAAAAAAATTCATAAAAATTATACATAATCTGTTATTTAGCTTTTTAAGTTTATTTGACCTACAATGATGAGTTTTTACGCTTCAATTTATATCTTTTGTTACTTAATTGAACGACAAACAAGAGCAGTACTACATCTACAAATTTATTAAGGGATATTTACATTTTGTTCTACAACTTGTTTAACCAAATAGTTCGGAAATTATTCAAGCGTATCTCAAAGATAACACTAAATATGTGACAACCTATGTTAAATTTTTCAAGTTAATATATACACACAAGTGATCTTAGCAAACGAGGTATTTAGAAGCTTCCTAAAAATAACAAGGCACTGCAGGATTATACTGCGGCATCCGAGTCGTTGATCTCGACAATTAATAGTTTAGATTTCATCTCGCCAATGAAGGGTTCAAATTTGCAAGGGCCGAAATAAAATCAGGACCATTAATTACTCGATTAACAACTCAAATGCCGCACTCCAATGTTGTGGTTTGGCACCGCACTACGGGGTTTTCGTATCCATAAAGAAAAATTAGAAATGCTAAGTGTAACAAAAAAAAAAAAACCATCCAGAAAGTACCCATAATTTGAAAATGAGTGGCTCAGATCACTCCTAAGTAAATCTGCATCATTCATTTTTCAAATCTTGGGTATTTCTGGGTAGTATTTCTATACATGTAGCACTCCTGTAAAGAATATACATAGGAGTGCATGACAAGATATAGCTCCCTAGTTGGGCTTTGAAATGAGGTACTAGGATGAGGCTTTCATTATCCACCCTTCATCAAAGATAAAACCATAAAAGGACCTAGCTACAGCCTCGTCTCTTTCTTTGATATTTGCCTCTTTGTTTTTTTGAGCCAAAACCACAGATAATATCTATGGCACTCAGAATGTGGGCTTCTTCAACAGCTAATGCACTTAGAGTCTCTAGTGCTACCAGAATCCCTCTCTCTCTTCCCTTTTCTCTCTCTCGATGCTTCTCTACCGGTACTCTTCTCCTTTCTCCTTTCTAATCTTTCTTTCCTCTCTGCTTCTCTTCATCTGTACAAAGAAAGAACAGGGGTAACGGGAATTTTGTTGGATTTTTGCAGTTTTGGAGGGGTTGAAATATGCATCGTCTCATGAATGGGTGAAGCTTGAGGGCTCTGTGGCTACAATTGGTATCACTGACCATGCTCAGGTCACTTATTTTACATTTCTTTCATGCTCTGTGGCTATTTCTGTAAATTCTGGAATGTTAGAGTGGTAGGAATTTCCCTCAATTGACTAGAACTTTACTCCCCAATTATCACTTTGTAGTTTGTAACTAATAATAGGAGTTTGTACAATGCACTGACCCGTCACGGCGTGCACATGAACCAATATTCTGAGGAATAACAAAAGAATGTACACCACATCATTTGGGCAAATTTAGCTTGGATGAGCTTAGACCCACCTATTCGTAAGTAGTGAACGATCCAACATCTTATTAAGACCCTACATCTATTACTATGTTTTTTCGACGTGGAACTTAACATTCATACATCTTTTAACAGTAGCCATTATATCGACGAATTGGTGGGTGAGCACGAGACAATATCTAAACAATAATATTAGGGACACACAACTCCACCACACCAAGAACCTCACAAGCCTACGTGACACTGCATGATTGGTGGTTGCAAAGTAGTTTCAAAGTGCTTGTTCTCCCATTACCAATCATGCAGTGCCATGTAAGCTTCTGTGGTGGAGTTTTGTGTCCCTAGCATGGACTTGTCCCAAGAGGTCGGATCTCACGAAGATTAAACATTCCAAACTACGAGAATACTTGAGGTTTACTCAATCATTTATATTAGATGTTGAGTTAGTCGAGGTGCGCAAATTGGCCCGATCACCGGGATTCTATGCTCAAGGCTCACATGCCCTGTCGTTTATAATAAGTTGTTGTTTTTGGGGTATTGTTTTGGAAGTTAATTTTGCTCTAGGATTTATATATATATATATATATATCGGATGAAGCCCTTCCCGGTCATTTTTTTTTGTGATTTCTCGCGGGTACCCTTAAAAATGCATTTTAAACACATTGAACGGTTCAGATCATTAAAATTCGATCGAAAAATGGTAGGTCCGCATTTTATTTGGCTAAGGTAGTCCTTAGGAGATCATTATTGTATATATATATATATATATGAGTCTGGTTCCGGTCAGGGAGTCCGGACCTATCTTAGGTCCGCACCTCCCACTTCCCGGCCAAATGGTTGGGATCCGAAGCATTAGATGTGTTTAAAATGTGTTTTTAAGGGTCTCCGATAGAAATCATCAAAAAAAATACCGGGAAGGGCTTGATCCGAACAGTTTTTCATAAAATTGTATATATATATATATATATATATATATAGCCCAAGGATCCAGTCAGGACTCCCTGACGGATCCTTAGATCCACACCTCCCACTTCTCGGCCCAATGGTCGGGATCCGAGCCGTTAGATGTGTTTAAAACGTGTTTTTAAAGGTCCCCGTGAGAAATCATCAAAAAAAAATATCGGGAAGGGCTTGATCCGAGCAGTTTTTCATAAAATTGTATATAATTTTGCTCTAGTTGTCTCTCAATTTCACGATGCAAATTTGAAATAAAATTGAAGTTGCCTTTTTTTTTTTTTTTTTCTCTGTGGGTTTTCTTTTCGGGACAGGACCATCTAGGAGAACTGGTGTTTGTGGAGGTACCAGAAGCAGGTGGGTCGGTGACACAAGGCAGCAGCTTTGGAGCTGTGGAAAGTGTGAAAGCCACAAGTGATGTTAATTCCCCAATTTCGGGCGACATCGTTGAGGTTAACACCAAGCTTACTGAATCACCTGGTTTGGTAATATTCCCCATTCTCCACCCCCAGTTCTTTTGTTTTTACAACCAAATGTCCGGACCAATTTACACGCATCGATATCTAGTTGTTATTGTTTATTTCTATACAAGTCCAGTTTTGACAGTTTCCTTTCGTCACCTTGATCTTAAGCCATATGCCCTTCTAGGCTTCTAGCTAATGTTTTGTTTGACAGAAAATAAAATTCAACAGAATACTCTATGTTTTTCATAACCGACGAAAATTGAGTTGATTTTTCAAAGATAAAAATGTAGGAGTAAAACTTTTAAACGGGCCGAAAGATACTGATCAATTAATCCTACTCTACTACCACCACGGTCTTTGTTGAAGGCCAGAATCGCTGCCACCCACCACCGCCACAAAATCATTGTTGCTTTTACCATTACCATCGGCGCTGCCTCACCACCACCACATGCAACGACACTCACCACTACGGCCCCTCCACTACTTGTCACAACCACATTGCTACCATTCTCGCGAATCCATCACCACCACCACGACCAAGCCAACGCGTCGCCACCTTGCTCCACCCTCACTATAGTCACCGCCATGCGTACCTCCACCAAACGCCCGGCCAAGGGAGCGATTAGTGCTATGCCAACCCCCAGATTGGAAATCCAAAATGTTTGTAATTTTACTTTGACGTTCAAAAATAGTATTTCCCATGATCTTTCCGACCTCGAAATAATTTTGGATTGTACTCAAGGATGGAGCCAGGGGACAAGTGGTGGCCGCCGCCACCTCAAAGTATTCAAAAAGTGCAATTATTATAATAGTTTATAAATTTTTATCCCCGAATTATATCGACTCGCCACCACTAGGTTTTTATGTTATACTATGGTTTTTTATAGAGTGAATGAATATTCATAATGCAATTTGTTTTTTTATTTTTTAAGTATATATTTTCATCACCACAAAAGTAAAATCCTGGTTCCGTCCCTGATTACTTCCTCTTTATGATATCCATGCATCCATCCGCCGCTTCCACCCCAGCCACTGCACGCAAGAGTTCCCATTTTTTTGAAGACAATTTTACTCTTACACGGAAGGTTCCCCACTCTTCAAACCTTAACAACAGCCCAGTGAAACTGATCGTAGAATTTTCTTTTTGAAGATTAATTAACAGTTCCTTCTCTTTTCCCCACCATTTTCTTAGCAGCCAAATGGGGCAATATTTAGATATATTTATTTTCTGAGCTACTGACGTGGGTCACATTTTTTATTTTTCTAATGAAGATAAATTCAAGCCCATATGAAGAAGGATGGATGATAAAGGTGAAGCCGAGCAGTCCATCAGAATTAGAGTCCCTTATGGGCCCAAAAGAATATACGAAACACTGCGAAGAAGAAGATGCTTCACACTAATAACTTAGCTCCTCTCTTTTTTTTTGGTCAGTATGTTCTTGCTATCTTTCCTCTTGGACTGAATGGTGAGCTGTTTGAGGTCACAATGGCATGAAGTGCAAATCTACTCTCTTTTTTTTTTTCTTTCCTTTCTTATATTTATGGGCCCGTTCCGCAACTACTAACTTAAGCCAAAATGGCTTTGGCATGCTTAAGTCAGTAAGCTTAAGTCAGCTTGTTCCACTGACTTAAGATTGGTTTCTGACTTAAGAAATATTATGACAATATTGCCTTTATGTAATGTAAAATGCAACCCAACAATACAAATTGCATTGTAATTGATTGACAACAGCATGATACGGCTACTAGTGTAGCGAACCATTACGTACCATACATGAAAAAAAGAATTAGGTAGATACACTGGAGAAGGATGAGAGAGATAGGCGAGATCACAAGTGTGGCCGAATGAAGCTGATAAGCCCTAATAACTCTCATGGGCAATTTGGACATTTGACACTCCAAATTATAGTACTTCTCACGCGAGTTATAGTCAGGAACAAACTGACTTAAGAGTGTGTGTTTTTATTATGAAACTCACTGGCTTAACGCGTCTTTGTGACACATTTGAAAAGTTATAAATTATAGTACATTTTTGCACTTTAACTGCTATGAAGTGAGATTGAACATTCTTCTTTATCCAATGTTATCATGATCAGAAAAAATGCATACTCCTGAAACAAGTAGAAAAATATTCCATTAGAGGCGTCAGCCGTGTAAGAGCTAGCGGATCCTATTTTTGTGACTTTGTTGCAGTTGTATTTTAATTTGCTAAATTGCGGTAAATTTAATGGCGTGTTAAAGTCAATTTTTCCCTCAACTCATGGCCGTCGATTTTGAGTCACTTGAATTATTCGATAAGGAAGTAAGTAACTACCAAAAGGTAGCAATGTAGATGCTAATGTGGCGATAAAAGATTTTGTCATTTCTTGCGATGAATTTAATTTAAATTACTTTCTCATTTCTTGCGATGAGTTTAATTTTTAAAATGACAATATTAATTATCTTTTAGCTTGATAAATGTACTGTCGATTATTGGAGGTCATTTGTTTAGGGCCTCCTTTGCTAAATAGCAACTTTAACTTTAAATTGTCAATAACCATACAAGAATTTGCAGCACATCATGATTGAGCTAAGGTAAATTACATATACCACCCTTGAGGTTTTGGTCAAATACAGTCCCCTTTGGTTCTAGAAATTACAAATTCCCCCCTTTTCAGGTTTTGTTTATTAGTGCGGCTAACGGGCCGGTAAAGGGTATGGACTTTATTACCCGTTTTCTTTAAAGTGAAGTTACTCTGCTACCTTCCTCCCTCCCTCACCCCTCTCATTCCGTCTTCCCCGATACGATGAGATAGAATGCAATAGAAACAAAGATAGGGATCGGATCTTCCCGACAGACACACCACGCCCAAGACAAGGATCGGATTGTACAATCCTTTCAATGGTAAGAACCTTGTACTCCCATATATTTGATAAGTTTTGGACCCCAACCACCCCATCCCAGGTCTCTTAGAACAGAATTAATAAGATTTGTTGCCTTGTATGGTACATGTTTCAATCTTTGTGGGAAATATTAAGAACTATTGTTTGCCATACGGAAAATTCCTCTAGTCACGACAGTTTGGGTCATGAAAGAGGTCTAGTACATTACCAGAAAAGCATCCCATAAAATTACCCATAAAATACATCCAACGGGTGAAATCCACCTGGTACACTGTTCAACCATTTCACCTAGTACACTATTTGAACAGCACACTGCTTGAACAGTGTACCGGGTGGATTACCTGTTGGATGCATTTTATGGGTGATTTTATGGGATGCTTTTCTGGTACCATATATTTTCCCGGTCATGAAATGTCCGTCCAAAATTATAGGTCGTCACGAAAAAGAGTAATTTTTTAATCAATAAATAAAGATACATTCAAATTGGCATGAAGAAATTAGTTCTTTGACTTGGTACGAAGAAATTCATAAAAAAATTGGAAAAAAAGAAAAGGATTTAACTACTCTATTTTTATCCGAAAATGACACGTCTTTTTATAATGGATTTATGATTTCAGGATGGAGGGAGTGCATTCAGGGGCGGATTGGGGGTGCGAGAGGAGCGTTTGACCTCTGCACTCCCGTCAATTTTCTTCCCATTTTTGGTACACTTTTACATTTTTTTTTTAAATTACTGAAGAGTGGTCCTTACAAGACATGTCAAATCTGTAATTCTGCATCCGCCACTGAATACATTGTAGGTTTTGTATGACGACGTTTGTCATTCTAAGAAAATGAAATGAGAACAAAAGGAACAGAATGAAATATACCAACAAATAGAAGGTAAAAAAAAAGAAAGAGATATACAATGTATAGACCCAAGTTCCATATAATTAAACCCACAAAAAACGAATGAAAGTATAATTAGTACAGGGTTCCCTACCCTATATTGCTACGTATACCTTCACCCCTAACAGCTTAAGGGCACTATGGTGTTTATATGACAGATTCTATTTTGAACTCACAACTTCCATAACTAAATGCTTTCTGGGTAACTGAACTTCACCATTGTTTGTTTTCCTTGATCTGCTGGTCTGTGTTTCTATAAGCTATCTCGCTCCAATAAAAGTCTTGCATTCCCATGGTTGACGTATATGTCCTGCTTGAAGAGAGAGATCACAAAAAATTCTACCCAAAAATATAAGGAATGACTCGTGATCCTAAAGTTGTGTTTGGATCAAGGATTTGTAACGGATTCCTCTCCGAAAGTTTGATTTTTTTTTTTTTTTGCCATACTTAGGAGAGTGTTAGTGTTAGGTATTGGATCTTAACAAACCACAAGGGTCGACATCCTATCCATGGGAGTCGAACCCACAACCTCACCCCTATATAGAAGGGGCTACCAGACCACTAGGCTAGAAGCCCGTCAGAAAGTTCAGTGAGGAGGAGTCCTCACCTTAGACCAGATGTAAAAACTGAAATCAAGGTCATTTATATGTATGGGTGCATGCAATTTTATCAGATTCTAAGCACCGACACCAAGAATCATGAAGGTCCCTAAGACACTCTATTCATTAAAATGGGCTAAGTACCTGGACATCTGCTAAAGTTCTAATTTCCCTCTTCGTCAAGGAAAATCTCGGGATGAACTGCTGCAGTTGGTAAATTGAGAGCCCTTTGGAGCTTCCTCGGGTTAAAAACTTCAACTTCAACCAAGAAAACTGAACTGACAGGTCTGTGATCCGATAATCCTATCTCGGCTCTCCTGTAGGAAAGCTCCTTTATGCCTTTCCCCATCCATAGTATACGATCACACCTACACAAAATACCCAGGTACATAACAAACTAGTAACACATGACCCACAAAAAGTAGGATAAATACTTTGCATACTTATTCCAAAGTCCACAGATTGTTCTGTTAACCAGAAAATTCAAAAAAAGTAGTTCATAATTGTTCTTCCTTTTTTTGTGAAGTAACTTTAGACTCTGCATGATATACGTCATTTCCCACAATTCCAGTATTCTTAACTAATGAATTCCAAGCAAATGGAACTTACCATGCAGGGGACCTATTCTTCTCCCCTTCTTTTGGATTTTCACCAAAGTATCTGTTTGAGTTGAATTCATACTTGTAAGTGGGTGGGAATGTTATGGGGCCCTCTTTCCATCCCTCAAACACACCCCCGCTTTCGAGTTCTTTGCTCAGCTGCCATATTTACGTATTAATATTTATCCACATCAGAAAACAAACAATAATACTAGGGACACATCTCTCAACCACACCCCAAACCACACCCGCCAGCGTGGCACTGCACGATTGGTAATGGGAGAAAAAACATGCAGTGCCACCAATCATCCAGTGCCATGCAGGGGGGTGCGGTTGGGGTGTGGCAGAGAGGTGTGTCCCTAGCATTATTCAAAAATAAAAGATTAGTATGATCACCCTAGATAACAGTAAGTTATGACAAAAGGCCAGAGCACTTTGAATCCACTGATGAAATTTGACTCTTGAACAAAAGAGCCACGGCCTTGGCAATTTAATTACATAAGCTGTAAACATTCAATTTAAGATTACTTCTTGTCCTTGAATCCTAATGAAAAAAAATGCAGAGTTTAAAATGTAGGGGACCCTTAGTTTCTAGAACCATGGCCTTGGCAATTTAATTATCGCAAGCTGTAAACATTCAATTTAAGATTACTGCTTGAATCCTAATGAAAAAAATGCAGAGTTTAGAATGTAAGGGACACTTAGTTTCTAATATTTTGCTCTTTCAGCAATCTCAAAAACTCATCTTAACAGGTTGCATCCAATTGATTCTTCAATAAGGTTATTGATTAAGAAAACAAGTAACCTCTAACCAAAATCAGGCCAAATAGTGTCGCTCACCTGGTCACTATTCAGAAGTTTGTCCCATTGTTTCTTGTCCACAAGGTTCCTTACCTCTGCGTCCAACATATTGAGACGGTAATTCAAATCCCCAAACCAGAATATCTGGCTGTTCAAAGAAACATTGAATTACAAATTGATGTTCCAAAAAGATCTCCAAAACCCAATAGCACATAACATGAATACATCTGTTGTTGGCTAACAAAGGATAACAAGATAAGTTGGATATATCTCCATCTCATTGTTAATTTTCCGGATATACAGAGGACGTCCAGATTAAAACCTTGATTTCTTTAATTCAAGCAAGGTCACGAGATTAATCCCATTGTAGTGCTATTCTCTGGCCGCTCAACATATTGTTATATGTGTTCGCTTCATCATATCTTATCTTATTGTGAGCAATTTGCAATTATAGCAAAGCCAAACGCTACACTCTATGGAGTCACCACTAGGCTTCAATTAACCAATCAAGCATGGATACCGCTTTCACAAACACCAGTCTGGCTTCACCAGAAAAATCTCAGCTTAAGAGCTATTAATGAGCTATGTTGTGCGGACTCTCGTAATGGTATAAAGTACCAGTGTCGGACACTCGACACTCGGATAAGAGTGTGGGATATGTTTCGGATAAGTTTAGTAAGACACTTCTATAGAAAACCTAATTGTAATTCGAGTTATAATGGAAGTATGCATAAACCTCTCTTATTATCCATGAAATACGTTATAGAACCTTAAAGCACCATTTTACGTGAGAAAATACATAAAAAATAGAAACAAATTCGAATATTTTGTCATGTCCTCGTATCCTTGAAATGAGAAATAGTTGAATCCGACACCTAGATACATACGCGCACCCGAGTCCAAGTAACATAGTTTATGAGATAGGAAGGAGTTAGGCACCGCATCCCGCCTAACCAAAAGGAAAGCCTCTAGTCATCATGCGTGGGGTTTGGCTAAAAACTAGGGAGGGGAATACAGAAAGGAGAGCAAACATGCAAAATGAACCTAGAACTAAAATAAACAACTTGGGAATTGAAACGAAGAATGATAGAGGTTGCCAAAACTTAGAGATTAGCGAGAAACAAAGAAAGCCGGTTGATTCCCAGATTTCCCCTCAAGCGAATCAAAGGTTTTTGTGCTATTCACCATGAAAAGCCTTCTCTTTGATCACCAACTCCAAGAATTCAAACGAAGGTTGGTGTATAGGCCATAAGCTGGAGATCAGAGGTATGCTGGCTCTGGTTTCGTAGTTAAGTGCGAGATGAAATGAAAATGCGACAGGCTAACGACCTCTAGAGCTGGATCCCCATTCCCAAGAGGCGGCACTCCTATTTATAGGAAAGAGGGAACTGTAGGTGAGAATTGGCCCCAGAATATAAAACGTGTAAAATTGGATCAAAATGCTCCCAACTATCGAATGGCAGGACTTCAATAATTCTAACAGGTTCCAACCCTTGCAGATGCAAGTTTGACTTTGGTCATCTTTTGCGGATGCAATGTTCGGGATTATGGGGAAACCTTTGGGCTTGTCCAATTGGGTTTTTGGGGTTTCTTGAGATCGGTCAAGGCCTAAGCCAACTCCAGTTTTATGTTTTCAAGAACCATTCTTTATTAAAAATCCAAATGTATGGCCTAGACGAATATTTGTTTCTAAAGGTCCAGGATACTCGTATCCTCGGCATGAAAGGGTATTAAAGAACATAAAAAAATTGCTCAAAGGTCCTCAAATTTGCGTAAATCATGACTTCGACCATGATGTGCTCTACAGGTCGGTAAACACAGGTTACGAAAAGGGTATCTCAAATTCAAATAGCCCGTGATCAATTCAAGAGCCTGTTTGGCCATTGTTTCTGTTATCATCATCTGGGTACTTTCGGGATCTAGCTTGGGAATTACGGGTAATCAAATTTGGGGTGCCTACTCTAATGGAATCTTGAAAACTTGACATGAATATATCTCATATCACTATATCAGAGTACAAAACCAACACGTCTATGTCATCCTTGCGCTTGATATGTGAATTGATATAGACAAAAAGGAAAGAACAAAAGAAAAGCAGCCTAGTTCGGACCATTCCCGAAATAAGGCAGGCATTATTTCTTCCAATTTTCCTTGGAATGAAGAGTACAATGTTCTCCGATACCTTTCTCCAAAATAATTGACAAGCAATTTTGTGATTTAAAGGAGTACTTCTTCAAATCTCCACAATAGCAACTGTCTGAGGTAATAGCTATGAAGATCAAACTATGAGTCATATATCAACACAATGACATTTTTCTGAAAATAACGATCTGAATCACCAATTTTTCTATGTCAATTTTCAAGTGAATAGATGAACTTAAATATAGAGAGACCAGCAGCTGAAGCAAACTATATCATATCTAAGTTGAGTATGCTTACTCATGAGAAGGAATTGTTTGTGGTTGATCTACATCAACGACGTACGAGAAATGAGTACGTCTTAAGATCTCGTGCACATCGGAGTTACGCCTCTGTTCATCTCCATCCTTTTGGCCAGAGGTCAAATGAGAACAGACAAAGCAAAGCCTTGTTTGAAAAAGAGACATGCTAACAGAAACGGAACCCTGTACCAGAGAGATCTCATATCAGTTGAAAATTCAACATTACAAAAATGCAAATAGTCTGGTGAGCGCAAAAGTAATCGCAATACATAGGTCAATTAGATACCGGTGGCCAATCAAACAGAAACACATCACAATATGCCGAGCAATACACTGTAACAAAATATAAAATGATCGAACTTCCAATATATAGATGTTTCTAGGGAAAGCAGCATACTCAGAGTGATTCAGCACTGCCTATTCAGCATTAATCAGAGACCAGTGGTTGCAGTGAAATCAAGAAATGAAAAATAATAAGTAGAGGTTCTCAAATTTCAGTCCCTCATTTCAATTTTTGGTTTCCATATGTAGCCTGCATTAAGTAAGAAATCGATCCTAATATTTAATTTTTTTTCCCTATTTACCCACAGATTCTAGTTCTTCCAGCATTAATAGAAAGCCATACCTTATTACCCATGTATCCCATAAGCCCAACCCCAACAGGAGAGACTTTCAAATTATTTATATGCCTCCTCAACCTTCTGCGCACCCAAACTGATACATATATCCCAACCATTTGCTTGCTCACGATCCGAACGTATTTGCGACACGACTTTAATCTGTCCTTTGAAAGTTCTCGTTCATGTAGCATCTCTGGTGCTTCCGGAAATAAATCATCTTCTTCCTCTTCAGAAAATTCGTCAGAGACATCAGAGACAGAATCAAGATTCTCCGAACTATCTTTTTTATCCATCCACATCAATCCAAGATTTCCAGAGCTATGATGCGACCTTTTCATTCCATTGAATGCAACATTTACTAGAGGATTCTCCATCCAATCAGAGCCAACTCTCCCAGAACTGCTGAATACTCTCCGTAGTTTAAAACTGGAAGAAAGAACTTGAGATGTTGTGTCCAAAGGTTGTTCAGGCCAGTCTAACCTACTGTCAACATCAATTCCATATATTCTCTTCAAACGGAGTTTGTTTCCCACACTGACAATTCCATTCAGTTTGTGCATATTGGAGTCACAATAATTAGCTGTGTCTATATCCACCTCACCCAATATCTCGAATGAAGGATCATCAATCTCATCAGAGATAATATCTGCAGCAGAAGAAGTCCTTGATACAGGAGAAGTTGGTGCACTGTAACATCTGTGCATGCTCTCAGGTTCCGAAGATTGGTTCAATGTCCTACGGATAATTGATTCCCATTTCCGTATTGGCCTTCTAGTCTCTGCTCCCAGTACATTCCCAGCATTTAAGGGGACCACCTCTTGAAAACTGTAACAGGTCAATATAAATTGAAAAACATATTGAAAGTATTTCAGCAAATGATACTGACAGAACAGTCTGATATTTGTTCTGAAAGCAATATCTGACAGACTTAGACTTAAACAAGAAGATGATACATAACACAAATTCGACAACATCTGTTGAACACCAGTATGCTAGGGGTGTAATTACCCAAGTAAATAAAATTATAGAACTACAGAAACATGACCAGTTCACTAGTACATGTACATTTGCAGTACTACATGAGCACTCTCTGAAGAGGAAAAGACATAAAAGGAGATTGAAGGACCTTTGTGTCTACTAAATGCAAAAGCCACAAAAACCCTCGATTACACTTACGTAATCTTATATATCAGATTTGACATCCTTTGAAAGCTGAAGGAAGCTTAAATTTTTGTCCTTAAGTCACGTTGCAGCGTTGCTTCCTACAATATAGATGTATATCATCTTGCTTACTAACCATGACGACCACCACTTGATGGGTCCCTAAAACAAATTCAACTTTCAAGATGTATATGGGCTATTTCTATGCGCGAACTATGTCCAGCCCACATCAAACCATCTTTCTAGAGGATAAGTAGGATCAACTTCAGTAAAAAAAATAAAACATAATGAACAATTCATTTATAATTCCATTTGATGTATTGTCCACCTATTTAATGAATCACTAGTCCTCACATCCTGGATTATCAATTCTGGGAATCCTTTCGATGAGATTGAAATTCAAGGGACATGAAACCAAACGATGGTATAATTGCTCAGTCACAATACCAGTACACAAAGAGAAATGAAACACAAGTTTGCGTTCAGTTCCTCACTGAGAAACTGAAATATGTATGGAAGGCAGTTGACTTCATGAATTCCCATCTGATGGTCAAACACAACATTTAAAAAACCCACCCAATCACACACGCAAAACCAATAGCCTTTAAGATGTATGGCAAAATATA
>JAXBDA010004609.1:0-28064 GCA_036023075.1 Gaultheria prostrata | reverse complement strand
TGTGGGTGTAAACGTGTAAATAGTTGTATTTATTTATTCGTGTAATTAGATCAGTAGTTTAGGGTCATAGTGTAATTTATCTTTTTCCCTTTTGTATAAGTACTACGTAATGAGAAGAGAACCCTAACCTTTTGCCCCTCAAAAGCTGTGTCTGATTTTACATAGAGAATATCTTGCTTCTCTTCTTTTTTTCTTCCGTAGGTAGAGAAGCATTTAATTGTTCATATGCAGGCCTTGTGCACGATACGAGTTTGCCGATCATAAAAAGTGTATGTGTTTGCATGTGTGTGTTGCATATATGTTATATTAGGGAAGTGATTAGGCGAGAATCACAAATCACAAATATTTCGGAACTTACCTTAAGATAAAAGGAAAGTGTGAGAATTGATGAAGTAGAGATACATATCTTCTTCGTCCTCCTTTATTTTCCACGTAGGTATAGTACAATCCAATGTATGTACAGGTTTTGTAAATAACATACCTGTACATATGGGCGCGTGTGTGTGTGGATGTATGTAAATTTAGGAATGTTGAGACCAAGAGGCAAAATGCTTTGCTTACAAATGTTGATGCATTCAAGAGCAGCATTTGTGTGATAAGGAAATTAGTAAAGTGCTAGTCCTGCCACAAATTCGTGGCATTACCATGACATTAAAAAAAAAAGTGCTCTTATACTTGGTAATATCTATTTTGGGGTTGTAGGGCCCCAGTGGTTGAGAGTTTGGTTGGGATTAGGTTCCATTCTGACACTGGTTTTTTTTTTTCACTACTTAAAAGAAATTGGGTTCTAGCTATGGACAAGCGTCTCCTCAAGGATTGGCCTATTTAGAATCTGGGAATAGGATGACATACAATTCTTCGGCTTGTTTTGTTATTTCTTGTGCTTTTGGTTTTGCCCTTTCCATATTCCGTCTTGACAGCTCTGTACCTTTGCACTGTGTTGTTAACACTTAAATTTCTCTTTTGTCTAAAGGTTATTTCTATGTCTGGGATGTGATGCCACACTCCTGAGATTATTTTCTCGAACATACTTTTGTTTAAATACTTCTTCTGCAAGTGATATATACTAAATAATGATGTGATGCAGCAACTATACCAAAAGGCACTATCAATCAAGTCAGCAATACCCCATCCCAGAATCATGGGAATTATTCGCGAGTGTGGTGGGAAAATGCATATGGCTGAGCGTCAGTGGGCTGAGGCAGCCACAGATTTCTTCGAAGCTTTTAAGAACTATGATGAAGCTGGGAACCAGAGACGCATCCAGTGCCTAAAGTACGTTTGCAAGCTCATTTGTTCCAGTACCTTTCTCCGTGTCTCTTGATCTCTTTCCTTGTTTTTTGACCTCTCTTTCCATGCAGTCTCTATGTATGCTGATTTTGATATCAATGTGACTTTATGCATTAAAAGTTAAAACTTGGTGAACGTACGACAATTTATCACTTGAAACAATAACTATATCGATTGTTTGGTTTAATTGTAATTGCATACTGTATTGCTCGTAGATAAGAATAAAATTATTATGGTATTGTTGTTGCTAATTGGGTGGCCTTGAAAAGAAAGTCATCCCGAACCAAACCCAGCCTACATAGAATCCTTTTTTTCCATTGAGCTCTGTCAAGGGTTATTTGTTCACAAAAGAAAATCGTCTCAATTAAGCAAAATGGTGTCAAAATTATTTCATATGGTGAATGGATATGCAGACGTGATTCATCTTTACTGATCAAAATTTTGCAATTATCTGATTTTGAGAAATCATTAAATGAGATATGTTAGATGATGATGTTATATAAGCCATATATTGGTTTTAGGGTCACTAGATTACTAGAATGATAAGTCACCCCATAAAATTCGGAATGGGCTGTTAAATAAGGCATGTTCCAATTGAGGGTAGAAATTTATTATTAAGATTTCAGGTGACAGAAAGTTTCTGTAGTCCTTCATTGACCCAATAGGTGTTACGATGGATTTCAGCTGTCTAATGGCTATCTGAAATAGAATGGACCATTCTTTCTACTAGGATGTGATATTCTCATGTGTTCTTGTAAAGTTTTAAGGAACATAAAATTATGAATATTGTGAACTGTGAAACAATATTAGTTGTGCAGATTTCAATTTAAGAAAATTATTTTATTGCTTATTAGTGGATAACATTTAATAATGTATTTTGGGTGTACGAGTTGCACATGTAAAACACTCGAGTCTCAACATGCAAGACATGACCCTTTTGTGTGCAAATGTTCTGAAGCTGGGGCATGGTTTATAGGCCTCGCAATAGTGGTGAGTTATTTAAAGCTAAATAAACCCTGCTATTTTTGTGGCCTTCTATTACCTATGAGTTGCATATGTAATACACTCAGAATGTCAATATGGAAGGCATGACCCTTTTGTGTGCAAATGTTCTGAAGCTGGATCATGATTTATAGGCCTCACTTGTCTTCAATAATTGAAAGCTAACTACACCCCTGCTATTTGTGTGGCGGTCTATTGCATGTTAATCTCAATTTTACAGTTATGTAATTTGTTAATTGCGTGAATGGATATATGCACACTTCTAGAGCAGATTGAAACCAGGTAGAACAGGCTTGTGATATCCCTGAGTTTTATTCTTTGTATTACTGTCTTTAACTTGATTTAACACTTGCATCGACTTCTCTGTGGCTCCTCCCTTTTGGTAGATATCTTGTTCTGGCCAATATGCTGATGGAATCTGAAGTTAACCCTTTTGACGGGCAAGAGGCGAAGCCGTGAGTTATTTACTTATTTAAAGAGTTGGAGTTTTAGTTAGTTTCTAGTTCTTGATTCTACAGTGTTTTATGATCTTCTCTCTCTCTCTCTCTCTCTCTCTCTCTCTCTCTCTCCAACCCCACCTACTTTAGATACAAAAACGACCCAGAGGTTTTGGCAATGACAAACCTGATAGCTGCATATCAACGGAATGAAATATTGGAATTTGAGAAAATCCTCAAGGTATGTTCAAGTGGAAATTCATAGTTTACCATATACCTGTCGTTTTTAGTCCTCTCTCTCTGAACAAGAGTTGGTGTTAATTTTTCAGACAAATAGAAGGACGATAATGGATGATCCATTTATTCGAAATTACATTGAAGATCTCTTGAAAAATGTCCGGACTCAGGTGTTGCTTAAGCTCATCAAACCTTATACCAGAATTCGTATCCCCTTCATATCGAAGGTAAGATCTGAGGTGTTTTATTTTCCTCCTTCGCGCTTATTGTCTTTTGTAAAACCTTTTGAGTCCTGTTTATGCAATAAAAATGTACGAGAAGTCTTCCTCTTTCCTTTCTTGTTTTAGGGAAAGGTGTCTGTTTACTGCATTATACACGCCTAAATCTTGACAGTTTCACAAACCTTTTCTTCGAGAAGATGTATGAGCACAATTTTTTATGTATTCACTAAAATCCTGTTGGTACGCAAATCCCAAAAACTCATATTTCCGTTCTGTGGGAAAAAACCATTTCATAGTCAAAGTAGATAATTATTTTGGTTTAACCATCTGCCAGCAGTTTCCTAAATCTTTTTTTGTTTTTGAATGGAAGTTTCCTAACTCAGTGTAAATGCAGGAGCTTAATGTTCCAGAAAAAGATGTCGAGGAATTGTTGGTTTCACTAATCTTGGATAACCGTGTCCACGGGCATATTGATCAAGTCAACCGGCTGTTGGAGCGTGGAGACAGGTTGGCATGTTATTTTGTTTTTGTATGTTTTAATTTCGATTCATTGACTTTTGAAACTCTCTCTCCTTATCTAGTAATGGTGTTTTTTTTTTTTAACAATAAACAGCTCAAAGGGAATGAAAAAGTACGCTGCCATAGATAAATGGAATACACAGCTCAGGTCCCTCTACCAAACCATTGGCAACCGCGTATGCTGAGATTGATTATCCCATAGAAGTTGCGGCCTGATTTTGTCAACGAACATTGACTGTTGTTATGTCTCAGTTTTGTTTCTGTTAAAAAGTTATGGCTTGGTTTTGTTTCTGTTAATTATAATTTGGTTGTTTTCAGAAAAAAAAAAATTACTATAATCTGGTTAAGTGGAAATTCTGCTTCTGAGATCATGGTTAGGGTTTCTGTAATTATGTTGACCTGAAGCTAAAAATAGTCTTGATCCACCATCATTGTGTGCAGACCAACTGTCTGAGTCCTGAGATTCTAAATCCATTTTGAAGGATCTGAAGCCTTGAGATTCATCTAATGGTCAATGCCTTTTTCTGGCGTATATTGGTGCTAATTTAAGTTAATTATGCATTCTACGGTTACAAATCGGACTCGTACAAATTGTTCTCTGACCAAGCCCGGATTTGGCAATTGATAGACGAACAATGTTGCTTATTCCTTATTCTGCTTATTGCGTATTTACGGAAGTAAAGCAATAAGCTATAATCTTCAAAACAGAGAGAGAGAGAGCTCCAAGCCTCCAAATCAGCCCCCCTTTCCCCATCCGTCCTTTTTGTTGTTCTTAGTTTCTTTTGTTTCTTACTCCGTCCATCCCTTTTTAATAGTGGACTATTTCATTTTGAACTATTTTTTAATAGGTGTGTTTTGAAAAGTTAATAGGTATTACAATTACGTATTATTTTGCTCCTTTGAAAATTTGTGGGCAAAGAGTTAATGTGTAAAAGTAGAGGATAATTTTGAAAAGTGGAGGTAAAGTTGATGTGAAATGTGTAAAGTTTATGTAAAAAATATAATGATGATGTCTTTTTAATAAGTTGGATTTACGGAGCAACACATTTAAAAAGGGACGGAGTATTTTTGTTTGGGCCCTTTGCTGTACTTTTTGTAATTTTTTTTTTAACTGGAAAAAAGGTGGGAAGGGGCGACCAGCGTAGCAATCCTCCATGAGAGTGACCATTGGGTTTCTGACCCGTTGTGGAATGTCCGGTTGAGCCATAGCTATTGTCTGAATAGGACAGGCTGTCACCACACCACTTAGGCGACTAGTTGATCAAAGGCCCTCCCTGCAAATCCACACAAGTCCCAGCAATGACATGAGAGGGATTCGAATCTGGGAGTTCCTTGCACAGGGAGGGAGAGGAATCTTATCTCACTCACTTTGCCCAACTAGGCTACCACCTCAGTGGTCCTTTTTGTAAATGTTTGGTTAGGTCTTTAGGTCATATACTTTGTTTTTCATCAATATTATCTGTCATGCTGTTCATAAAAATAAAAAATAAAAAATGAAAAACATAATAAGACAAGTAAGTACTGCAAAAACTAAAGAGGTCCTGAGATCAATAGGGTGTGGATTTATAATAATGCTACACATACACAACATCAAGACAACACAATTAGACACAACATCCTGTGTGACATTGCATGATTACAACACAAAACTTAGTATGTTGTAAAGTAAGATGAACATATATATTTTAAAGGTCATAGTTGAGTCAAATTTTATAATGGTCAATCTGAACCGTTAGGATTTCACATTTTAATCGTCACTAAAATTGGAGATCACATAGGTAACCAAGTGATCGAAAAACATCTAAGGCATACGGAGGCCTTAAAGTCTTATAGTGCACCACCTGATCCCCACCTGAGATTTTTTTTCTTTTTCTTTTTGCGATCAGAGATGTTTATATTTTACACAATGTGGAATGGATCATCCTTACCAAGAGTTAAGTTAATCGCATATTGTTACACTTTAATGAACTTAGAAATAGGAAGGCCTTCAAGTCTTATAATGCACCACTTGATCCCCACCTGAGATTTTTCTTTTTCTTTTTGCGATCGGAGATGTTTATTGTAACACCCCAAATTTTGGAGATGTTATTATTATTACATTAATAATAAAAGTCTGAATAAATAATAAAAGTTCTAAATAAATATCATCCAATATTACATTTATTCTAACAAGGTCGGGTCTACGGCTCCTCTCAGTCCCCATATCAGCAGCTTCTCCATACTGCTCCAAATTGTAATATCCCTCATGCTCATTCTGGTAATCTGGCATAATGCGTCCGAGTCGCCAGACAACATCATGATATTATGCCAAGGTTACACAAGTGCAACACCATGAGCAATATGCCTAGCAAATTACCCTACCCAAACCCTAATCTAGCAATTCTACAATAGTATAAAAGGTGGCAGGATAAAGTAACGCATGAAAACAATAATTTCATGAGTGTCAGTAAAATAGTGTCAATGCAATCAGAGTATAAACAGTAGTGTCTCATTTAGAAAATCAATTGTGTCTCGTGTCAAAAATCCACAGTGGCTCTTATCATAAATCAGTGTCTCGTATCATTTTCTCTTAAAGGCATTCTTCTTCAAAATTCATCATGTCAACCATCATTTTCATCTCTCATCACTCGAAAGTTATTGGGCCCGTTTTCGTCTCATTTCAACTGACGAATCCCAACCTTTCCGCTCGAGGTCCCGACCATCTTACATCACTGAACTTAACCATTTTGTTTGTAAGGTCTGTCCACCCCGCAACTCACACGACATAGTCCCGGCCGTCTTATATCACTGAACTTAACCAGACTGTTCATAAGGTCTGTCCACTATGTGTTATGCATTCTTAACCCTAACCTCCAAATTCTCTCCGCGAACAGGTGCTTGCGTTCTAGCTGCATTACCGTATCGATCTAGTCTCGGCTGTCTTGTAAAGACCCGTAAAATTTTATTATTTTTCCGGAAATAATGTTGGGAAAATGTGAGGAATTAATTAAAATGGTTAAGTGTTTGGTTATGTGGTGTGAGAAGTAGTGTTGGGCCCAATTGCATTACACTAGCAAATTTTGGACTAAGGGTGTAATTTCCCCTTTTGCTTTAAGGGTGCATGTGGTGTGGGAGACACACACACACACACACACACACACACACCCCTCTTCTCCCTCTCCAGACGTCTTCTCCCTCTCTCTCCCTCCTCCATTGATTTCTCACTCAAACCTCCACCAAACCTCATAATCTCACACTCCAACCTTAACTCCTTCACAAAACCTTCGGGAAATCTCGCAAGCTACGCGTTGGTGGTGTTCGTTCACTCCGGTGTTAAGAAAAGTTCCGGTTGGGTTTTTCTTGGAAAGCTAGGGTTCGTCTTCCAACTCACTTGAAGCTCAAATCTCTTTGGGGTAGGGGACCTTATATGACTCTCATTTGATCTACCCCTTTGATTTTGCTTGAAAACCCATTTCTAGTCATTTTGGTTGGGGTTTGTGTTTGATCTTGTAAATGAATGAATGTCTTCATGAACTTGTTGTTATATAGTCCTAATGTTGCCCATTATGTTGAAAAATTACTTGGGTTGTGTTGTTTTGAACTCCCACGAAAGCACCAAGAAAAGCTGTCAAAAATCTGCTCGTAACGGACTGGTATCGATACAAACTGACTCTGTATCGATACCAGAGGGGCTGTTCAGGATCTGGGCCAAGTGTATCGATACACCCTTCTTGTGTATCGATAGAAATGGCCATTTTGGGCCAAAATCATGTTTCGTGATCCCTTTTGATTTCTTTGGGCATTGCTTGGTATAACCATCCCCCGACCCTCGTTTCATGTTCCGATAATTGTCCCGGACCTATTCGCTTGTATGATTAGAGATTTGTTGAGTTTCCATGATTGATAAACCTTATGTTTTACGCTATGTGCGTCTATCTGATGAGAATTGTGGATTGAACTAACATCGCGGGGCATGGGTGACACGATGACACGAACACGTGATTCATGAACCTTAAATTGAAAGTGAGAACATGAAATTGTTGATACTAGGGCCGTCTTTGGGACATGTCGCTAGGTTTGATACTCGGTCCGTCCTATAGATGTTCGCGAGGGTTATGCCTTGGCCAAGGGGAAGATGATACTCGGGCCGTCCTATGGGCGTGTCGCGAGGGATACGGGGCCTATATGGTAGCCCGGAATTTATACTCGGGCCGTCCTATGGACGTGTCGCGAGGAATTTCTTAAAGAATTAATTGTATGGACGTGTGACACAAGGATACGATGAATTTGACACGAACGAATGGTTGGGCATGCATTGGGCACGTGTTGGATACTTTTGATGAAAATCCTTTAACTTTGTGATCTCATGAGCTTTGATTTGAACTGTCTACCCTACTTGAAACTTTGGACATTACTGTATAACCTAACATTTTCATCATACACACTTGTACTTCATTATGTTTAGTTTTGGTAGACTCTTTCCTACTGGGCTAGTGAGCTCACCCTAATCATTTCAGGTACACAACATGGAGCATGACTTGGAGTGCGTGACGTGTGTGCATGCATTGATATTTTTGAAAGCTAGCATGGAGAGTTATGGCATCATCTTTTGAATTGATATTTTTGAAAGAGATGATCGTGTAACTCTATTTGATCCATTTCTTTTGACTCGGGTTTGTAATAACATTCACACTTTTGTACTTATTCCATGGGTACGGGTACCCGGTTGACTCATAGTGTAACTATTTTGACTTGGATGAATTTATTAAACTTTGACCGTGGACCTTTGACCAACCACGTGGATTTATCTTATCTATTTTATGTTTAGAAACTTGGGGGCGGTACAACTTGGTATCAGAGCCCGGTTCGAAAACTTAGGGACCGTGGGAAGACTTCTAGTCTTAGGGCTCAAACCATCGCATAAAGTTTTTTTTTTCATGAAATCATGTTTTCTCATTCATTGTGTGTGCTTGTGTGACATCTGTGAACATGGAGCACATCTTGATAAAGTCTTTTTGGAAAATCTCGTGTCGTTCAAAACATTCTTTTCATTCAAAAATTTGTCGAGCCTTATAACAGCGTGCTTTTCAAAAGTCCACTTTCTTACGTGCAAAACAACGTCTACTTTTCTTCTTCCAAAAATCCATCGGGCATTATAATATCGTGATTTTTATAAAATATTTTCAATTCGAGCATTATAACGACTACGTGCGATAAAAGATAAATTTTTCCTAAGTCGCCTTATTACTTTTTACTGTAAGCACAACTAGTACACTTTTAAAAAAATGTGCTTACTATCGACTATGGGAAAATTATAATGACTACAAAATGATCATAACGACTACGTAAATATGATTATCATTCTAAAAGAACTAGTTTAAGGTTAGGGTAAAGTTATTTACCTTGTTCCGAAACTAGTCGGGGCCGATCCTAGCTAGATTGGTTTTCCGACGACTACGAACTTCTTTCTACTAACTTGCTATTATATTTTTGGATCTAGTGGTGGTGGGAGGTGGCGGCTAAAGGTGGTGAGGGATGAGTTTCATGGAAATTTTTGAAGAACTACAAGAACAAAACTTTAAGAAAACTAGAGCACTAAACTACTACAAAGGTGGTATGGATTGAAGTGTGAGGAAATGCATGAGTTACATGGGGTATTTATAGGAGAGCTTGGGAGCTCTCTCCCTCCCTTGTTTGGCCGGCCATGGGTAGTCATCCATGTGCCATTAATGCACAAAATCTCCTCTCATAAATGAGAGGAATAAAATCCTCATTTTGTGGGATTTTTATGCTACAAAATCTATAGGTTTGTACATGGCTAAGGCTAGGGTAGTTAATGAAGTGAGATTGCTTGGAAGCTTCCTCAAGAAATCTAGTCACATATGTTTGTGTAGGAGTTTACATGACCACCTTTGTTTTTGGAAGTTTTTGGTACACAAAATCTACTACTTACTAACTAATTAAGCAACACAAGATATAGCCATGGGCCTATTAGAATAGGGAGAATCTCCCATTAATGAGGAAATTTGAATCCCCCCCCAAAAAAAAAAAATAATAATAATCTAGCCTAGGCTAGACAACAATCTCCCCATTAGGTGGGAGTAGGAGAATCCTACATAAATGACAAGATTTTACTTCAAGAAAGGGTAAAACATTGAATGATGTTGGAGGGTGGAGAACAAATTAGGTTTGGGTTAGTGTGGGAGAAGTGTGGGTAGCAAAATGGGTAGCCCTTGACACGTACATGTAGTCCCGTGACTAGTTTTTGTAGTTTAGATAACTAAAAAGATAATTTTCTAAAATTAAAATAAATAAATGAATTGCCAATTGAATTTCTAAAATAAGTAATTTAAATTATTGAATTAATAAATCAATTTTTATTTTATTTTCCAAAAATACGGGTCGTTACATTTATATTTTACACAATGTGGATTGGATCATCCTTACCAAGAGTTAAGTTAATCGCGTATTGTTACACTTTAATGAACTTAGGAATGGGAAGGCTATTGATTTTATTGAGATCTAAGAAGAAATAAAAACTACAAAAAGATTTAGAACTCGACTACGGAAATCGACCATGGGAGTATATACAGTGTCTGGATGGATGCTTGACGTTCGCTCTAGGGAGACGCAAATAATTCGAGCCGTGCATTCATTTTCACCATAAGAAAAGTCACATAGCATAGCATTTCTTCGTACTGTTTCTAGAAGAATCTATGGTTTGCTAGAGGTTTGATTTTCAAAAAGCTATCTATTCTCATGAAAAAAGAGCGCCTATTTTTTAGCTAAAGTTTTCCCGCTTTTTTTTTTTTGTCTAAAATCATTAAGAAATTTTATGTTTAATGGAATGAAATATTTCTTTGTTTGGATTAATTGTTCTTTTGTCACAATCGCATGTTTCACTCAAAATAATAATTAGATTGTGGTGACAAGATGACTTTGTTGCAAGAAAGTAACATCTTATGAGGAAAATACTTTATCACAATTGCTCCTCTTATTGTGATGAAATATATTGTATAGGTTTGTTGTGGCAAATTAATTTTTTTGTCACAAATAATTTGTTTCGATAGAACCTTTTGTGACAAATTTTTTCTTATGGTGATGAAATAATAATGATGTTGTGACAAAATAATTGTGACTATCGTTCCACTTTTTTTACGAATGGATTTTCTCGCGCTCAAGCCTATAGTGACGAAATTAGAGTACCAACTGTAACAAGTTTCTTTCGCCTCAATAACTTTCTAACAAGGAAATTTGAGTTTTTGCAACAAAATTGTTCGTCAATATAACATTTTAATAAATTGAAAAATAATTTATTGTGACAAACATCAACCTATGGCAACAAAATAGTTATAGATTGTGACAAAAAAATTTACTAAAATTTAATCTTGTTGTGATGAATTCTTATTGTCACTGTAATTTCTTGTTTTCTTGTGATGAACTTGACATTTTGTCACAACAAACTTATTATTAAGGGCTTGTTGTGACAAAATGGCGACGAAAATATTTTATCACCGTAACAATGTTGTGACGAAAAACCAATATGTAGTGACAAAAAATTTCATACCCAAATCTAGAATTTGTTGTAGTGTTGATTTTACCGGTGCCTGTGCCTGCAATAGTGGCGTGCCCGTGCTGCGTGTCACAATACACCGGTCCAACCTAACCCACCTATAAGATCGTGATGTGCCTGAGCCGTGCCGCTCTTAAACGTGTCATGCCTGTGCCGGCTTAGCCTGTTTGACACCTCTACACCTATCTCACTTACATTTGAAAAGGCTGAGTTTTGTGAATATAGAAGTCCATATTGGTTTTTGTCCAAGTTACTGACATTTTAATGTACAACTTTCCAACAGAGGGTGCCAAGGTAGCATGTGCTGAACGTGGGGTCTTATTTATTTATTTATTTATTGCCGAGAGGTGTGGATACTCAAGATCTATTGTCAAATATATGTTCACTTCATTCTAAAGCTGTCTTTCGGTACTTCCAAACTACTTAATTTTTATTTTTTTTATAATATATCATCTCACAGTAAAATGCCATTGCTTCAAAATTTTCATGACCTACCGCTCCCACTAATTAATTTCATAATCTTCTCCTCATTTGACAATTTAGGGGTGTGCCACTAACTTGGTTTTTTTTTTACTTTTTTATGTGAGAGCTCGAAAAATACGTTGATTTTTTGTGATTTCTTATGTGATATATTATGAGGGAATGACATGTCTCAAAAAATATATTAAACTGACTTTTAACTTTTGGAGTTCGTGGAACGGAGCCTCGGCATGTGGCTGGAGATGCATATGAACACGTTGAGCAGAGGCCAATGAACACGTTGAGCAGAGGCAGCAACATGTGGCTGGAGATGCATGTGTCGGGTACGGGGTCAGTGTACTCTGTACTGCGCATAGCCCCACAGCCGTACAAAAGAATTGTTAGTAGGTGCTTTTCATAATAAATTATCCTCTATTGGTCACGTTTGGCATATGATCATGATCTTAACGACTAGCGCCTAATATGCCCATCTTAGTCGTAATCTTTGAATTTCGAGGATGAGGGGTCCCTTTAACTTACTCCCTCCGTTCCAAATTAATGTTCCACTACGAAAAGTCATGCCATTTTTCAAATAAAAAAATGAACTACTTCCGTAAATCATTTTTCGAATTTTTTCTCACCAAATTAAAGTACTTGACGAGTACTTTAATTCGGTGCAAAAAAATTCAAAAAATGATACACGAAAGTACTTCATTTTTTTATTTGAAAAAAGGCAAGAAAGAGAAAGTGGGGATCTTATTTAGGAACGGAGGGAGTATTAATCTCCCTCTAATCTCTACCGATATATACAAAATTAGCAAAAAAGGGAAAAAAGAGATCTTAACCATCATATATTCTTATTAGATGTGGCAAAGGGTAGGGATGAACGGAGATATTCTTTCCAATCCCATGATCATAGCCAATATCATATCCTCCAAGGCAGGGCCGGCCCAGGCCCAAGGCTTGGGCTTAGGGCACTCACAAAACTCTCCAAATTAGGGGCACCCCTTGAATTTTAAGTGGTAGGTTTGATTAGGGGTCTTTTGTAGTCCAAAAGCAAATATAAAAAGGTCAAATGTGATCCAAAATAAAGAGGCACAAGAACAATAAGAAGGCCCAAGAAAAATGAGAAGGCCCAAACTAAAAAAAGACCCTTGATAATAAAATTTATATTTTACTTTTAAGTTTTAAGCTTAGCACAGTCGGCACAGCACAACACATCAGACAAGGGAAATTAGAAAACTAAAAAAAGACCCTTTATATTGTTTTGGCTTTCTCGTAGTGTGATTGTTGCTAGAAAAATTTACTTAAGCGTTGTACTCTTAGGGCACATTTTTTGGATTAAGCCTAGGGCACTCCGAACCCTTGGGCCGGCCCTGCTCCAAGGAGCAACTGTAACAGCACCATCTTCCTTAGTTGAAAAGGGCATGATTAAATGGACATCCGTGTTAGGTCGGGTTGATTTGATACGAGTTATGAATTAAATGTTGACGGATTAAATGTAGGCCAATAATATGCGGGTTAAATATGTTATATGCCTAGGTTAAACATGGATCAACGCAAACCCAACTCGATCTAACCCAACCCGTATTTTTTGGGGGGGAATTACATTTCAGAGGTAAGGAGGGAAAAAAATTTCACTCTCATGACACACTTATTGGAAATCACTTCAAAAATGAAACGGAAAAAAATAATTCCACATAAGTGGCACTGAGAGATAGATTGTCGAAATTACCCCTCAGGGTGAAAACCACCCCCCACTCGAATAATATAAGTGCAATGATTTGGTTTGAGAGTGCAACACAATTGCATTCAAGGTGCAATGGAAATGGACCCAGGGTGCAATGCTAAAATTTTATTCTCAGAAAGTTTGGTTTGACCACACACTGACATCCCTATATGGATCAACACGAGTACAATGCTTTTTTTGTGAGTGCAACTCCATTGCATTCAAGGTGCAATATAAATGGACCCAAGGTGCAATGCTGAGAATTTAATTCCAGAAAGTTTGGTTTGACTACACATTGGCACCCCCATATAGACCAACACGAGTGCAATACCTTTTTTGTGAGTGCAACACAATTGCATTCAAGGTGCAATAGAAATGGACTTAGGGTGCAATGCTGATAATTTATTTTCAGAAAAGTTTGGTTTGACCACACCCTATCACCCCCATGTGGACCAACACGAGTGCAATGTTTTTTTTTTTTGGTTAGTACAACACAATTGCATTTAAGGTGCAATGAAAATGGACCCAGGGTGTAATGTTAGTAATTTAATTCCAGAAAATTTGATTTGACTACACACTAGCACCCCCATATGGACCAACATGAGTGCAATATTTTTTTTTAAGTGCAACACACTTACATGCAAGGTGTAATTGAAATGGACCCAGGGTGTACTAGCCCCCAAATAAAATTAACTTTTTTCAAGCCTTAATTTTTTCCAGGGTGCAATTGAAATAGAACTAGGGGTCAATTTGCAATTTACAAAAGCTCTTGGTCACACTGTATCTTCTTCAAAGGTCAAGGGTGGTCCAATGTAGTTTTATCAAAGAAACCCAAAATCATAACAGTGGGTTCGTTCTCTCTCAGGTTTCTCTCTGGTCCAATACCAACCCTTGTTCGAAGTGTTCGCTGGTCCTCTCTCGCCGGTCGTGGTGATCGGTGATGGCGAGGCTCCGTTGCAGATCGAGAGATGAGAGATGTATTGCGTTGATTTGGTGAGGGAATATGGGGATTAATTTGTGAAGGACTTTGAAGCCCAGGGTATTCTTGTCTGGGAATTTTTCCCATGCCATGAATCCGGAATTATTATTCCTCTACCCATTAGCTAATGATTTCCAAGAAGTGTGTCATGAAGGTGTAATATTTTTCCCTCCTTACCTCTGAATGGTCATTCCCTCTATTTTTTTCCAACATTTCTTAATCAACTAAGTAAATGAAGGTCCAACAAACCTGAACCAATTACGAAATCCTGCTTTATAGTAGTATAACATTTTGTTAAACTCTTTGACTGCCCACAACTACCCCCCCTCTCTCCCCGTAATTGAAGCTCTTAAATGCTCTGAAGAAAGATGATTGACAGTGGGGAATGTGGGAGGTAGGTTATTAAGGTGGGAGGGAGAAGTATTTGAGGGGGTGTGCCACTAATTTGGCTTTTTAGTTTTTTTATATGAGAGCTCAAAATACGCGTTGTTTTTTTGTAATTTTTTATGTGATGTATTGTGAGTGGATGACCTGTCTCGAAAAGTACAATAAGTTGGCTTTTGATTTTTTGAGTTAGTGGAATGGGGCCTGAGTGTGGTCATGTGGTGAAACCTCAGGAAAAAAAGTGTAAATTTGTTTACCCTCATCTAGGTGAACAAAATCCTCACCCTGATTAGTTGAATGGTGTGTGATTTACAGATTCAATATACTTTTTGGTAAGCATAACATCACTTTGTGGTGGGATCCACATCATTTCAACCAATCAGAGTGAAAGTTTTGTTCATCCTCATTAGGTGAGGGTGAACAAATTTCCACTCCAAGAAAAAGGCCAAAGAAAGTTACTGCCAATCAGAGCTTTCTATAGAGAGAGAGATTCGGCAACCATTTTCGGTTACAATCCCATTTTTTTAAAATTTTTAGGTCCAACCTATTTGAACCCTGAATTGGGCTGGGTTCATGGGTTGGATTGGACATTACCACCTCTAATTCTTGTATTGGATCGGTTTTGATTATTATTGCACAACCTTATTTTTTTGTTAATTAAAGCCATTAGATAACATGTGACAACTCTAAGGGGTTGATAAAATAGTTACCTTAGTGCTTAAGGTTTTGCTTTCACCTGGGTTTCATGTTCGATTCCCCTTACCAGTAAATACTTGGGGCCACTGGAGATATGCCAGATCATTACCTCCACAATCCTGAAATTAGTCGAATTGCACGTAAATTGGTCCGAACATCCAATTATTTTAAAAAAGAGACAGCACGTAAGTATGTTTCCGATTACTTGAGTCGATAGTTACTCCAACCATACAAGTAAGACAGAAAACACGTGGACCAGGTTGTTTAACCCAGCATATTTTTTTTTTGAATTAAAAAATAGTACCCCACACGTCTTCGAACGAATAAATGGAATTAATTGAGTTGAGAAGCGAGTCAGCGGAGCGAACCAAGCCAGGTTCCGTTTAGATTTTTGTGGGTTCGTTTTGAACTACTCCCTTCATCCAAATTTTATAGTCCCAGTTGATATTTTTTATCATTTCAAAAATATTGTCCCACTTCAAAACTAAACGGGTAATTGTTAAGGAATTTCCTCTTATACCCTTACCTTTTAAAATTAAAAATAATAAAAAAACAAGAAAGTGTAATGATTGAAGAGTAAACTAAGAAAAACATGTTTTCAAAAGTACAATGATTAAGTCCTCTTATTAAGTTGGAATTTCCAAAAGAGATTATAAAATTGGGACGGAAGGAGTATATTAATAATCAAAACAGAAAGTCTAGGTACCCAGCATAGGTGGTCGAGGGGTGCACAACATGGTGCATAGCATTCAGGTGCTGTCCTGTTTTTTTAGAATGGATTTTCAAAATGTGTTCAGAATTTAAAATTTAATAGTTCAAATTCATTTCAATATTTTGAATACTTTATGGATATATTTTCTATGTATCTAACTCGTTGCAAAAATCTACTTTGTCAGTCTTAAGCTAATTTCTTACACCAACGATCTACTTGATGTGTACTGCAAAATCCAATTATTGTTGTTGTGAACCGTAAAAGACCCAAAGAAAATCGAAGCCCGACCGGATTGGACCTAAGAAAACTAGATAGGAGCTTAGTCCGAGTGAGTCAAGAAGAGGGATATTCTTGTCGGCTTTCCTTCTTCGTCTGCTGTTGAAGTTGCAGTGCTCTCTCTCTCTCTCTCTCTCTCTCCATCCATCGGATATACGGATCTCTCAATTCCATATACATACTTGTATATATAGTTCGACTTATTTGAACTTCTTGAAGCCGGTTTTGGTAACTCCTCACCAGCCCCCAAGGTCTTACTCTTATCCATTCCTTCAGTACAGGTGAATTTCCCCTTCTTCCTTTTGCAAATACTACCTTCTACTTGAGTATATATATATGTAACCTTAATTTCGTGTGAAAACTCTGTTCTTTTTTGAGGGTATTTCGATGCTGTTGTTGTGTAAGAATTAATTTGAATTGGGTCGAAGTTGGGTGTGAGAAGAAGCTTGAGTTAAGTATGTTCTATGTATATGCTTCCCAATTGACTTTGTGTGTGTGTGTGTGTGTGTGTGTGTGTACATATTTCCTCAATTCTGCTAACTAATGTTTTTTATTTCCACCTTAGTTAATCATACCTTAAAGGTCCGCTGCGATAGCGGCGTATGTGAAAATAGAGGGATTTGATGTTCAACTCTAACACAAAGTTTTGTCAAATTGAAGAGGTAGATGTACTAGAAGTAAAAGAGATGTAATTTATCGCGCGGGGAACAGGGCGCGTTTGAATATCGCATCTATTTGCTTATTGTCTTATTTGCTTATTTTGAGTGTGAATCTAGACACAAATGTTTATTTAGCTATGCCATTGTTTGATGACGGACAGCTGGTTAGCTTTTTGCTTTTTATATCCATGACAGGAAATTTTTTTGGGTACCTACCGGGTACCCTGTGGCCGAGCCTACGTGGTACCCAAACATTGCATCCGAGCAGTCCAAAAGTGTATTGGACGGCCAAGATTAAAAAACTCTATCTCCTCTTTTTTCTCTCCAAATCCAGACCGTCCAAAGCCAAAATGGACGGCCGAGATGCGCCGACTAGATACCACGTGGTACCCAGTAGGTACTGAAAAATTCCTCGATAGGAAAGGGAGATTATGTCTAGGTGCATCTTTTTGCTCAACATTCTTTCATTGGATTATTATAGTGTGTACTGTGTAGTACAATCTCTTGGTACTTGATTGCTGAACTTGGAAGCCCTATTCAGTATCACTGTTAATTTAGTTTGCTTTAGCTTCTGTTCTGCGGAGTATTTAGTTTAGATCCAGTCCAGTAAGAAATAAGGCTGAAGTCATTTTAAGACTGACTAAAAGTCCAATGATAACAATTATCGAAAATTTTGTTTTTGCCCCTAAATTTTTTCTTGCATACATTTTCTTTAAATAGTCAATAGCTAAATTTTGTTATGCCTTTTGACTTGTATATGATTACGATTTAAAGAGACAAATTATTCATTCTTAAATAGTCAATGAATTTTTTTATTGCCTTTTGACTTGTATATGACTGCAATATCTATAAGAGATGAATTATTGTGGCTTATAGTGCTTGCTATTTATGTACAATTCGATTGTTGCTCCGTTTTTCTTGAAACGTAAGGATATTATGCTGAACTTTATGTTGCTATATGTGAGGCTCTTTTTATAGGCTTGGTCTGCATTTCAAGAAGAATTTCAGAAGCTTAAAGAGTTGTCATTATAAGGGAGTTTCTGCCAGTAAATCATGAATCCACCTAAAATCAAGCGTCGAGTAGGTAAATATGATGTGGGGAGGACAATAGGTGAGGGGACATTTGCAAAAGTGAAATTTGCAAGGAATTCTGAAACCGGGGAACCGGTAGCTCTCAAGATTCTTGACAAAGAGAAAGTTCTCAAACACAAAATGGCTGAACAGGTCTCTCTTGGTTTTCTCTTCTCTTTAAATTCTTGAAGTTTCTCTTTTGTTTACTCATTTATTTTTTGTCCATCTTTATAATTAGATTCTTGACTTGTACCTGAATTCCTTTCCTACGTTTGTTTGAAACGGGGATGGATGCTGTCCCATTTCATGGCTTAAGACATTATTTTTTCCTCGGCATTTAGTGTTCTGCTACTCTGTCTCTGTTTTGCATTGTTGAACTAATAAACTGATAATATCTGGTCTCTTAAATGTTATGCAGATAAAGCGGGAAATAGCAACAATGAAGTTAATAAAGCATCCCAATGTTGTTCGCTTATTTGAGGTCTCTCTCTCTCTCCTTGGATCAAATGTTTACTGCTACTTTAGTTGAAATAGTTTTAAGATCTTATGGAGCGAGTATATTGGATTTATAGGTTCATTGAGCATTTTTTGTTCTGCTACTGTTATGGAGTGGGTCCATAAAATGGGTTTAACTTCTTATGCAATATGTAAAATAGGACGGTACCCTTCAAGTCTACAGGACTCACTCTTCCGGTCTTCTGTGTAAACAAATCTAATATAAGTGCTCATCTTAAGATTGTACGAGTGGGAAACAAAAGAAGAGGGAGTCCATAATGGGACAAATAAATGAACAGTCGTATTTCAAAAAACTGAAGAGCAGAACTGCTTTTATAACTAGGCACTAATCAACCAACCTAACAAACTAAAGGCTGTTACCTCGCAACCTGAGAGGCAACCAGTCTAAGATGTAGATTATGTTCATTTACACTATCACAATGCATCATTTACCTTAGTAGGGATTTCTCGACCCCAGTGAACTGCACCAAGAGTTTGAGTTGTCAAGGAATGGGCCTGACAAGATGTCCTATCCTTTCACATTAAAATTCTCCTGTTGTACCCAATGTATTAGAAAATGATTTGCCATTATATTCCTCGATTGTGACGCAGCGTTGTAGCAGAAGAAGACTAGATGTCGTTTTAGTAGACGAATGGGTGACTAGATATCGTTCTAGTAGACGAATTGGTTACATCTGGTTCTAACAGACGGGTTCTTGAATCCACAAGAAAAAGATTAACAACCTTGCGCAAAAGGAAAATAGAGAGTACTCTAGAAATATTATTGATGAAAAGATTGAATGAATAATTCCTTAGGCATTTATACTACTAAGCAAACCCTAATTTGACTAAGACTCAAATTAATAACCCCTATATATAGTAAGCAAACCCTAATTCGACTAGGACTCAAATTAATTAAAGAAATACCAAAATTTACCAAACATGGAAAAATTGAGTTTGACTAAAAAACGGAAACTAGAATCCTAGAAAATAATGCTACCAAAAACCTAGGTTAATTCAGACTTGTCCGGCTCTGCATCAGTCTCCCCTTCTTTTGAAGAACTTGAGCTCGAGTTAACTTCAGGAATAGCAACATCTAGAACGGTATGAAACTCGAACAACTCCTGCACATTGAAGGTCTTGGAAATAGCGAGGTCGCTAGGAAGATCCATAACATAAGCATTGTCATTAACTTTCCAAACAACACGAATGGGACCAATCTTCTTTTGCTTAAGCTTGTTGTAAGTATCCACTGGGAACCTCTTCTTTCGCAATGGACCATCACCAAATCACCCACTTCGAAAGTCTTCACACGTCGATGCTTGTCCGCAATAGCCTTGTATTTCGCAGCAGACTCCTCCAATTTTTGTTTGACCTCAGCATGGATATTCGCCACCTTTTCGGCCATATGTTCAGCAATGACACTCATACCTGGAGCTTGGGAAGCGAAACCAGGTCTAAAGTATGCAGAGGGGGACAAACATAAACAATCTTTAACGGGGATTTTCCAGTGGAACGGTTTGGAACATTGTTGTAAGCAAACTCCGCTTGTGAAATAACAAAATCCCACTGCCTCGGACTATTTTGACACAAGCTCCGCAAAATATTCCCCAACGAGCGATTCACCACCTCGGTCTGACCATCGGTTTGGGGATGAGCGGTAGGACTATACTGCAAAGATGTGTCAAGTCGCTTCCATAGAGACCGCCAAAAGTGACCAAGGAACTTGCTATCACAGTCAGAAACAATAGTCTTTGGAATCCCATGAAGGCAAACTATCTCTCAAAAGAATAATTGAGCAATATGGCTAGCATCCAATGTCGTCTTGCAAGCAATGAAATGGGCCATGAAGAAGACTAGATATCGTTCTAGTAGACGAATAGGTGACTAGATATCGTTCTAGTAGACGAATTGGTTAGATCTCGTTCTAACAGACAGATTCTTGAATCCACAAGAAAAAGATTAACAACCTTGCACACAAGGAAAATAAAGAGAACTCTAGAAATATTATTAATAAAAAGATTGAATGAATAATTCCATAGGCTTACACCCTTATTTATACTACTAAGCAAACCCTAATTTGACTAGGACTCAAATTAACAACCCCTATATATAATAAGCAAACCCTAATTTGACTAGGATTCAAATTAATTAAAGAAATACCAAAATTTACCAAACATGGGAAAATTGAGTTTGACTAAAAAAAGGAAACTAGAATCCTAGAAAATAATGCTACCAAAAACCTAGGTTAATTCGGACTTGTCCTGCACTGCATCAGATTGTTATGGTAATTGCTTCATAAAACTTCTGAAGCACTTCATCACCCATCCGTACTATAATAATCATTCCAGATCCTGCCTATTTCTCAAGTTCAGCTGCAGTAATGTATATCGATACTTAAATGTTGAAGCCATCGGATACTACCTTTTTGCAGAAGGAAAAAAAGAGAGGTGCATTTTTGCACTCTGTTCTGCTGCTTCACCAATCTTATGTAGGATGAGTTTTACACCTGTTTGGGACTTTTGTTTTGGGCAACAATTGGTACGTTGCCCTTTGCCAGTGGTCGAGGACATTTAGGATGTCAAGACTTCAAAGGTGGAATCTGGAAGATGGCAACTGGTTACTGATCGGTTTAGAATATAATCCTTATAATTCGAATTTCATGGTATAGATTATGATGCATGGACACTTCACTGGGGTCACGTACCGGTGTCGGAAACCGACACTTTCCAGTTTCTGGAGACGTGTTCAATACTCAAATTAGTATTGTCATAAATTTGTCCAATTTTGTTCATCTGAACACTCGGGGACACTGTAGAACACACTCGAGCACATTAGGACACTCACGGGACACTTGAAGGAGACCTCAAAGATGTCAAAGAAGATAGTAGGCACTAGTTAAACTTAGTATTGTATTTTATCGTGTTTACAACCTTATTTTGGTGTTTCTTATTTTTTTATTTACTTATCGACTTTATCGTGTATATAATAGCATGTCATGTACGTACTGCAGTGTGGCGAAGAGGTATAAATCTTGAATTTGGTTTATTCAACATGGCTATAATGGTTTTTGCTACAAGTTTCAATAACACCTTGAAAGTTTATTGTTTATTTAGGGTTTGGGCTCGAATAATTTTTAATTACCGTCTGTTGTCTCCGCTAAACTGATTCGTATGCATAACCTGTCTTTTCTAGGCATGAATCGATTTGTCGGCACACATAAAATGAATACCATTACATGCATGTTTCATTAAAATCAATGCAACATACGATAAACACTTGAACTGATTGATCAAAAAGACTTTCTGTAGGTTTTAACTTGTAGACACAATCACCACGTAATTTAGATCCACCCAAAAAAGATACAAGGGTTCAATTATTTCTCGATCATCCCCTTGAGAGCGATTTTAAGAAGAGAGTTTCTTTGGAGAGCACGATATGATGGAGATTATAAGGCTCTCCTCAGTGGTTACTGTGGAGTGGATACCAGTAGTTGAAGTCTGCTTTCCAACTCATTAACTTAGGCAATTTGTAGAATTGTCTGTTTATTTAGAATGTGTACATAATGGAAACCAAAATGGTAGGATTAAAAATGTTACAATTTCGACTTGAAAAATTAAGGATGTGGGACTTCGGAATCAGCCGGGGGACTTGAGAGGAGAGGCGGTTGTTACCCCTGAGCAGATGTAGGCAGTTTGAGACCACTTATCTTTAACTCATTAACGATTTTCTATTTAAAGACAAGATGAACATAATAAAAATCAGAAAAGAAGAATAAAAATATAATGAAATCGAGTTGTAGAACTAAGGATGTGGGACTTCGGAATTGAATTGCATTTAAGCGTTTGAGTGCAATTCTTAGGACAAGGCATTGAGACTTCGCTTGAACAAGGCTTTTTATCTAGTGTACAAAGGTACTACGTGAGCCCATGTTTCACATGTATTGATATCAATGAACTGGATGTGATTAATTGTTATGAGTATCCAAACTTGGCCAAATTTGCTTCACTATAGTTTCAGCTATTATGGACTCAACATTTGAAGCGTGTTTGGGCCATGATCCCTCTTTGTTTGATGTGGGTCATATGGCATGAAAGGAACATGAGATGTTTTGAAGGGGTGGCACATCCTTTGTTTAGGATCAAGAGTTTTATGATTAGTAGCTTGTATAGTTGGGACAGGGGGGAATGTAATCCTGACCTTGACCACTTCATAGATTGGTTTGATCATTTTCACACTAATGGCAGGGTATAGGGCTTTTTTTGTAATTGCCTTTTTTTGTACATGGGCGGCATTCCCCTAATTCCTTGTTTCTAATATATCTATTTACTTATATAAAAAAAAAAAGCTATTACGGACTCAACATGGAACTTTAATTTTGCAAATTACTATCGTGGAATAGGGTTTCAACCCATTAGCATGTTAACTCTACTGTACCTATAAAACAGCTGTGTACTTTAATCAGTTATGAAAACATCATCCCGTTCCTCGTACCGGAACGATCTTCATTCCTGGCGTTGTACGCCATCTTGGTTGGTGATGCATTGATTATCGAAGGGAGGAGGTTGGAGTTCAATTTGGGAGTGGACGCGTCACCTCACGGACAGACTTACCTCGTCTGATGAATCGGCCGTGGTTCTGCCGCATGGCAAAAGGCCTTGGCAATGGTGGAAACTATATGGTAAGGTCTGGAAAGCAGCTATGTGGGAAAGAGTTAATTGAGGAGAGGCGATTATACAACCATATTGGGTGTGCTACTTGGTGAGGCACAACACGGCAGGGCGCTGTTGGAGATGCAGTAGCTGAGCAACCCGGTGGCCATGCCTTGTGGCGAGGCTGGACTCATGTGCCTAAACTCAGTTTCCTTACAAGTTTCTTGCTATAGCCTCCTTGGGTTTTGAAGTCTTATTCCAAGCCTAATGTAATTTGGAGACGATGGAAGCATAAATATTGTGGAAAACTTTCGCTAGAATAACTTCTCATTAATACACGGGCAATTTCTACTCTTTCTTATTGGTTGTTTGACCGGTAAAGCATTAAACAAACCGGAATTAAGTAGGTAATTATATTTCATTGTATTTGTGTGATGTCACGTGAGTTTATTTTTCTATTGGTGAACTCTTTGTTTCCTTGTGTATATGCAAATGATGTGCTTATTTTGTGATTTAACAAACAACAAAGAGGAAAACGATAACAAGTGACACCTGTACAAACGCATCAGTATGGCTAGATTTTGTTTGCGGAATGTTCAAGCCTCAAGAGAAGATAAATTTTATGTTATTTCAGTGAGACGTTCTATATTTTAGTGAATCACTCTTAGAGCGTAATCGGGTACGGCTAAAGTTTACCCAACAGCTTGGTATCCAAACTGTATGAAGGATTGTTGAACATCCCCAAAATTATGATATACTAGGCCCGATGAGATTTTTTATGGTTCAATAATTTCGTCAAATCCATGGTCTATGCCGTATAAAATCAGTATATAAAAGATCGATGAAGAAACTTCTCTTTGCCTAAAATGTTGTCTTCCTCGGTTAAGTAACATGTCTCAAACTTATTCCCAAAACTTAGCGGTACCTTTTCTAGATGGATAAATTACAGTCTCTGTTACTTGGGGAAATGATTTTCACACTGACCTATTTGCTGTATGCACTCTTTTTTTGCGTTTCAGTGGAGAAAGTTATAATAAAATTCCTGAAAAATAAAATAACTGGAAATAAGGGGCTTTTAGGTAAGTTACTCACTAAAGGGTTAAAAAAAAGGGTGTGTATATTTATCAAATAGGGGAGTGCGAAACTCTCTTTCCAGGACTTATGGTTTCTCTTACACTCCTTTAGGGAACGCCTCAATACAGCTGATCTGTATTACTCGTGAAATAAGGCCTTTGTGAGAATATATGCAGTTTGACGTATAGGCAATCAAATATCATAGTTGTGTATTTGAAGGAGATCTCTTGATTGAAAGACCTTGTAAAGAGGTCTGAACTCTTACCTTTGAAATTATTTTCTTGATATTCCCTTTTTTAATGAAAATTTCTCATAATTTTATCTGTCTTCAGGTAATGGGGAGCAGGACGAAGATATTTATTGTTATGGAGTTTGTAACTGGGGGAGAGCTATTCGACAAAATTGTAAGTCAGTTTACTCTGCATCTGATTGCATATTGTTGTCTTCTCACTTTTTAATGCTTTTGGTTCCAAGTTGTGCAAGGTATTTGTTAAATAGCTTGAATGCTTGATATACATTATTAAGCTCATTTTCCTAACAACATAAGCTTTTGGGTTAATTGGTTACTTAATATGGTATTAGAGCTCAAGTTGCAAGAGGTCTTGAGTTAAAGTTTCTCTTTTTGCATTTGTTTCCCGTTTGTGTTATGTTTCTCCCTTTTTTCACAGTATGTATGGATGTTTGCATCCACATGCAAAACGAGATTGCACGTGAGGGAGGATGTTAAATAGCTTGATATACACTGTGAAGCCCATCCTAACAGCTTAAGCTTTTGGGAAGTTGGTTAACTTAATGTTACTAAAGCATCCGACTCAAAACCAATTGCCAATGGGTGGAGAGGACGTCCAGGCTCATGTACTAGTTTAAGAGGTTATAATTAACCAATGCGGACAAGCTCTAACACTCCCCCACATGTGTGACCCCTTACCCGCACGTGGAGAGGAAAACAAAGGATCCATGACATTGGGATCATAATGAATCAAGGTGCACTTATGGCACAAGCAATCAGGCAATATCAAAAGAGTCTCATCCAAAAGCCTCTGAAAGCCTAGCTCTGATACCATGTTACAACATCCAACTCAAAACCGATTGGCAATGGGTGGAGAGGCCGCCCAGGCTCATAGACTAGTTTTGGAGGAGATTAAAGAGAACTGAGAATCAGGGCGCTCTTTTACACGTCCGATAGACTTGGTGGTTGGAGAATTAGATATGCTTATCAATATACTTTTGCCTGTTTTCATGTCTTTGGCATCTTTTGTTGTTAAATCATGTTGTTAAATCATGTGACCTGATAGTGTGCATAAATGCTTGTATCATCCATGAAGGTAAACAACGGACGAATGAGAGAAGATGAAGCACGAAGGTATTTCCAGCAGCTTATCAATGCTGTTGACTATTGCCATAGCAGGGGTGTATACCACAGAGATCTCAAGGTGCTTATGATGCTTTTGCATGTGTTTAGGATTTCTGTTGTATGTAGTTTGGATTGACTGTTCTTCCGTACAGTTGGCTTCATACGTCACTACTCTATTTTCCTGTTTTTTGTTGCAGCCAGAGAATTTGCTCTTGGATGCTTGTGGAACTCTCAAAGTTTCTGATTTTGGATTAAGTGCTCTGTCCCAGCAAGTCAGGGTAATTGTGAATAGTAGATTCTCCGTTTGTGTAAAAACTTTCTTCATGTTTTTTGTCAATCCATTTTTTATTGGTGATTGATCTGGCAATTATATTTTTTGTGCAAAACAAACAAAGGTTACATATAGCGTACCATACCGGCCCGTATGGCCCGGTACCGGTTGTGAAGAAAAACAGTTCTTAAGCATATGTATTCCGTTCTGGATAAATTACCGGGCAGTTCCGGTTATACTGGTAATTTCCGGCTATTCCAGTTACCTTGCCATTAGCTGATGCAAAAAAGAAAGAGAAAGGACCGGAGTTTTTTTCACGACCAAAGGTTTTTACTTTAGTCTGACATGTGAACAATTGGTTTTGTGTAGAAGCCGTAGATAGGACTTGGGGAGCAAAGGACACCCTATAACGTGATTTGACAGCCTTTTTATTTATATTATACAAAATTTAATAGCTCTAAATTTCATTTTTCAAAAGAAAATGTTTTTCATATGAATTTGTTTCTCATGCAATAGTTATACTTTAACAGTATTCTTTTTCTATTCTCCACAACCGTAGTTATATCACATATTTGATAGACCTCTTCAATAATTAGTTAAGATATGTCATGTTGCGTGCGTGTGCGTGCGTGTGTGTGTGTGTGTGTGTGTGTGTGTGTGCGGTTCTAGAGACACAATACTTGACACTAGTTTTGGCATTCCATCTCAGCTATTGAAACCAACGATTGAGATTAAAATATTAAAATGTACAGTCTCTTCCCCCTCTTCATCTCCTGACCTAATCTCTCCCCTAGGAATGGCAATGGGGCGGGTTTTGACATAACCCGACCCGAAAATCTAGCCTCATCCCCAACCCCGCCCTGCCCCCATCGGGTAATGGGTTTACCTGCTCCGTTGCTTTTTTTTTTTTGACTTATTAAGAAAATGTATTTTAGACTCCAAAATTAGTGAGCACAAATAATAAAGTTCACGAAATAACTATTACAACTTAACCAAAATCTACTATATAAGGAAATCGAAAAGTAATTAATATATTATGTGGTATCTTAGTTGTAAGGTTAAATATATAAGAATAAAAATAAAATTTCTGCATAAAAAGTTTCGGGGCTTTGGTATCAGAGAGGGGTGATGTCTACCCGAACCCGGTCAAGTTTTTTCTATTCTCCCCCAACCCTTTACCCGAAAATTTAACATATTCCCTCGCGGTTTGAGCGGGGTGAGGCGGGTTCGGGACATGTTGAATTGCCATTCCTACTCTCCCCCCTCATCTCCTCACGTAATCTGTCTCTCTCTGGCACCTCCATTGTCCAGCGAATCCATCTCCGATGACCCTCTCTTCCCTCTTCCGATATACTCTCTCTTCTAGGTCTCATCCAAAGAATGAAAACAGACGAACAAAAACCACAAAGAAACAAAAAAACAAAATCACAAAGAAACAAATAAGAAAGAAATTACGCATGGGCGGAAAATTAATAGAAATGCTGAATCATAGGAAATCAGTTCTCTGGAACTAATGCGCTTAGTTGAGGTCTTAAAACACGAAATCTTGTTGGAATTGCAAAATCTGAAATCTTGTTGGAAATGGGAACCCCAGATTTGCAATAGACTTACTAAAACTGTAAATAAAAAAAAATCAAATAATTTGGAGAGAAATTAGAAGAAAAATGCATGAGATGGGAGAAGGGTTATGTTTAGGTATCTGAATTTTTAAAGTTGTGTCTCCAAGAGAAGATCATGATTGAAGCTTGGTACTTCGAAACACCCTCCCTTGTGTATCTAGCCAGTAGAAAGTGAGTGAAGAGAGAAAACAGAGAAAAATCCCAACCTATACAACCCACTTCATTTTGGACTTGAACATTTTTCCCTCCCACACTCCCTTCCATTACAGTATTTGGAGAGAGACAGACAGACAGAGAGAGAATATATCGCGAGAGAGAGAAGAGAGGGTCGCCGGAGATGGGGTCGTCGTTCAAGGAGGTGCTGCAGTGGGGAGGG
>JAXBDA010004608.1:0-28066 GCA_036023075.1 Gaultheria prostrata | reverse complement strand
CCCCCCCTTTTCAGTTCATTTCGGGTGAGTAGCTCGGGGTCTTTGGCTAAAATATTTTTTTGTCTTTGTTCAAACTTTATTTTGCATTTGTTACTTTGCTAGTCTTGCATCGATTTTTTGTGGATTATTGATTCATCACAATGAGAGGAATCTAAAAAGTCAAAAATTATTACAAACATATTTAAAAAGTTCACTAAAGACGAAAATAATCCAAATTTTTGTGAATTATTGGAGTATTTTTATTTTTATTCACAAAAATTTCAATGTAGTTAATAGTAATTTTTTACTCTTTAAATTTCTCTCATCGTCTCATCAAGACAAACCAATAATCCAAAAAAATCAACGCAAAACTAATAAGCGCAAAAAAAAATTTGAATATAGACCAAAAAAAAAAAGGGGAGCCATTTGGTTTATTTTAGCCAAAGCACCCTGTTTCTGCTAAAAATACTTTCGATGTTTTTTTTATACATATTTCAGTATTCTCGCACTCACATTCTAATTGGTAAAAATACAAAAAATGCCGTCTTCCCGCAGTAGTCAAAAGCAAGTGTAGTTTCTGCTAAATGGTATATTTGTGAAATATGTAAAGGGAGTGACTTATGGTAAAATACCGTCGAAAAAAATGAAAATGCCATAATGGAAACTCAGACTCAGGAAAGGAATGGTCAAATATCAAAAAATGGTGATCATATTACAGATAATTTCAGTTATTGGATTTTAAAAATCTGTATCCAACCTTTTTCATCCTTTACCAATAGTATTTTCGTAGTCAATCCGAAGCTAAAAAATGCATTAATATATATATATATATATATATATATATATATATAGGAAGAAGATCCTATAGGGGCTCCCTTACATAGCTTATGTAAGGGAGCCCTTATAAGATCCTTCTCCATATATATATAGGCAAATTCTAGTCCGGGCTCCGGACCTCCACGTTCCCGATATTTTTTTTATGATCCGAACTGTCCAATGTGTTTAAAATGTGTTTTTAAAGGGCCCCGCGAGAAATCATCAAAAAAAAAAAATACTAGGAAGACCTTGATCCGAGCAGTTTTTCACAAAACTGTAAAGGTTCAAATTTTATAAAAATAATTTTTAAAACCTTCAAAACACCCAAAAGCTTCCGGTCAGGGATTCCTGACTGGAAGCTATATATATATATATATATATATATATAATGGAGCCTCATTGATTACTTGTAACTAGGTGAGAGGCCTCGTGCTCCGCACGAGAACCGTGCCCGTTGGTTGCAATTGGAACATAGGATGTGCAGAGAAGTAGGTCTTATACTTGACAAATATATGCATGTGAGCTTTGTAAGTTACAAACAGAGTGTCATATTACATTGCAAATTTGTGAGCACATAAAAGTCATAATGCCTTGAGCAAAGTAGGCAATGCATCCCTGCGCATGTACGTGCTGTTGATGTCAAAACTTTATCCCCCGGTGTTCATACCACAAAGTAAGACATACTCATAGGCAGGCCCAACCCGGAGATTTCTGGGACCCTAAGCAAAATTTGATAAAGGGGCCTCTAATTTGTTTCTATATATGTCATTTGTTCCATACCAAACACAAGAAAGTCCTTTGGTTCAGCGGTCCTTTGGACCTAATGTATGCAAAGAACACGATCACAACAATTGACATAAAAGCCTTACAATAACCCATACACAGTTTTTGTCCCATCAAGAAGATCAACTATCCAAGTTGGTTCATCATTCTGCTCCGTAACGTCACAAGCAGCAGTGGTTTCCTCGCCAATGAACTAAGAGAAACAGAAAATTAAGGAAACAATTAGAAACATGTTATCATCGAACACACGTAGTCATTTTACAGTTTCGTGAGGCTAATCAGGCAGATAATTGGAACATAAAAATGACATTGGCGCATTAGCTTAGGGAAGATCTATAAGAGTATAAGACACAAGCGTTAACCTTATGGCTAGGGAAGTGATGCTTAAGATGATTGAATATGAGATCTTCACATGCCTTATTAGTCGCGGTGACTAAATCAACCTGCATTGGGAAACAAAGATAGTAGATTAATTAGTTGAATTTTGAGTATGCTACAATTCTTTCATTGATGATTTTCACACATTTCTAGTCCTAGCCTCTTAGGATATTTGGAACCTTTGTAATATTACTTGTATTACCAAAAGTATAGGTGACATGCTTTCTATCACGAAGGGAGCGATCTGCAACCCCATCTTCGTTTATTATACTATCAAGAAGAAGAGCTTCGCTATGCTGTTTCTTCAGCAGCTTCTCTTTCCGCTGAACGCGATAAACGAAAAACTTACAGCCTTAATAGCATAAATCTATAAATCGGCATATCCACATGAATGATGCAAAATGAATCTCTGCAGGAAAGGAGTTACTGAGAAGCAAAAGTCAGGAGACTAAAGCATGAAGTGACGGAGCCAGAATTTTTGCGTAGTGGGGGCGGATTATATCTGTGGAGGGGCGGGGTTATATTATTTGATGATGTATACATTTTTTCTATGTAAAAGTAGAGTTTTTTCAAATTGTAGACCCCCTGGCTCCATCCTTGGCATGAACCACTTTAGAGTATTAAGCCAAAGAAATCCTTGTCTACCTTATGGACCTTCTCAATCTCAGGGAGCATGTCATTCTTTAACTTCTTCCCAATTGAAGGTTCTGACCCTTTTCACCCGAGAAAAGCTTTCTCCTGTTGAATAGAAGGACAACTAAATAGAGAGGACAAGAAGCCAAAAAAGAACGACTACATCTGCCAGAAATTAGCAAGATAGAAAATTTGTTACAAGTAGGATTTGTAATTTACAGAGTACCTTATTGCTTGAAATGAATCAAAGTAAACTTAGCCTTGTGTTTCAATCAATTGGGGTCGACTAAATTCATCATTTCGTAATTCTGCTTTGTCAAGGGCATTAGTTGCATTTATCAAATTCATAAACATTTGGACTGCGGCATCCCATGTCAATTCAAGTTTTTCCCTCGTAGCATTCCCTTTTTCCTATGATCCTATCACTCTTTCTAATAGTTGTTATCTATTAGTTTCTTTTTGTACATGAAAAAGCCATTCTCTACTCCTACAATTTCACAAATGGTAACATTTAATGAGAAGGTAAACAAATAGAATGAAGAATACTTTTAGGATGGCAGAACTTCTATTTTTCTCTTCTCTTTTTGCTGCATTACTTCAACTATGGAATACTTGTTTTTTTATTAGAACAAATGAATTGCATGGAATTCACTCAATAATGGTGATCTGCCCTTTATGTTTCCTCTCATTAGACTTATTTGGAAAGATTATGGGCTGGAGAAGGTCATGGACCTCTCTATATGAGATATCTAAAACTGTAAAAGAGCTTCTCGGACTAATTTTCTGCAGGCAGTCTACACCGACCGCATGTTCGTAGAAATGCTAGGAGCATAGAGAATGTATTTAGGATTTAATTCTTCATGTTCATTGCAATAACAAGACATTAGGAACACCACATACCTTTTTCGTAATGAAGGCATTTGGCTCACTTTTCTCGAATATTACCAATTGTGTAACCAAAACTCCATTGGTACTGTTCCTCTTTCTACAAAATCAATACTGACAATCAAAATATGAATAAACCAAAACAAAGGAAAGAAGGCCTTTGCCGCAACATGGGATGATGATGACAATGAGTTGGATATCTCCGACAACTTGAAAAAACAGCCAAATAAAATGCACCATATGAAAGAGCCCATCTACTGTGTGTAGGGAAATTCTAATGACCAAAACTCTAAATCTGAGCATCATGGAGCAGATTTCTTCTACTATCTAATGTGCAGACTGCAGAGAGAACATTACTTGTCAGTGGGCAAGAAGAGATCTTGATCTTTTACGAAGAAAATGTACAAAACCAGCACAAAAGAACAAATTTTCTCATTAAATTATCTGCTCCAGTTCAGTAAATAATCACACAAAATGGAAACCAATGGTTTCAGAACATGGAAGCCAAAAAAATGGAGGAGCCAACTTCAGACTGTCAAAGGGAGGGGAAAAAAGAACTACTTTATGAATCACAACACCTAGTTTTCTTCTGTATCATACAATTTCAGTTACATGGCATGATCAACAAACAAGTCCCTGAAGACAGGGTCAGAGGTTGATTATCTTGCTGAATCGCTGTTGTTCAGACGCTTTTTCAATAAACACAAATCTCTCTCTTCTTTTGTAGTTCTATTCTGCCATAAGATTTTACAGAAAGGTGAATATGCATTCGAACTGTATCAGTAGTCAGTACTAAAAAGTTTACTCAATATGTAGATGCATATCTTCAATTAACTAAGGGTTAACAATGGTGAGGTCTATCAGTATGGCTTATGCAATTGGCTTACCTCAAAAGAGAATTAGATGACAATTCCCTATGTAATAGAATAGTTTGAGACTTTGAGCTACTCACAACATGGAAGATAGGCGCTAAACTAAATGTGGAAGAACAAAATTTGATGCACCATAGGGCCAATACAAGTGAGGTAACTTGAAAGTTTGACATCTTAGCTATTACTGTCCACTGCAGTAGCACCATTGCTATCACTCATATTCTTGATTTTTCGTTGGGGGGGAGACCGATATTGTGTTTTATTCATTGCTTTCAGATATACCCTGAAGCAAAGAAAGAGACTTACATATGATTTCTTCAAAAGAGAAATGTCAACCAAACACTGCAACCACAATGCGTTTGTCTTGGGGAAACTGCGTTGCAGAAGGAATTCAGCACCAGAAAAGATTGGGAGAAATTCAAATTAGGGACACTAGGAAATTACTAAAGAAACATATTCATCCAATGCATAGGAGCAAATTCTGTATCATCATTCTGTCCGAATGAAACCATAATGCCTTGTGCTGCTAAACTTGTAATGATGTGCACAAATTTCTTTGCGGCACCAATATACAGAGACAAAAACATGTAAAGCAATTTGGAACACGAATAAACAAAGATGAAAAAAGGAGTAAAACTCATATTGTCAACCCCTAGTTAGGTGAGCTTCCAAACTTCATTCTAAAATCCATACATCAATGTGGTTCAGAAAAAGAATATGGGATATTTGATCTTCTTTTTCAATTTTACATCCAGTGTATCCAGATTACCCCCAATTACCTAGAATGTATGTACAAACAGTTAATAAGTAACTAAATGGCAAGAGTACAAAGGAATTCAGCTGCAAAAAACCCAACTTACAGAGATTAATGCCTAGCTCTTTTCTAAAAACTTCCCACCTCTTTCACTTTATCTCACCTCAAACTTCACAGAATCACATTGCCATCCCACAACCAACTCCACAACGTCAAACCCTGCACATGCCATCTCTAGTCTCTCATCTACCACATTACATGAAGCAGTCCGACATTTGCATGCCATGTCTAGGAGTAACAGCACCCTGTGACCTAGCTTTGAGGACAACCTCCTCTGTGGTGGTTCTAATGATGTCGTTAGCGCTCTTCAAATCACTGCAATCATACCTTCCATTAGCATCCTGGTCACCAAATTATAGGTCAAAAAGGAGTCATAAGCACACTCATTATGGAAAATCTACGGTCATTATGTGAAACACGTCTTACCTATGTAACAATGCCTAATTTCTCCATCTTTTGAACTGCATTGTCCACGACAAAATTGCATCTCATGCCAAATTCCTGTTTAATTAGCTCCTCACACCGCTTGTCAAGATCCTGTTTCAGACCATCAAAACAATATTTGAGTAGTAAAAGCAACAAAAGAAAATAGGAGATGTCTTTAACTTGTGAAAAACTATTGTAGTAGTCATAGATGTGATTTTTTTATTGAATCCAAGATTTCGGTAAAAAGTAGCCCCTCCCTGAGATTTCTTAGTAGATGAAGATAAAATCATGTTGTTTCTTTAAAAGTGGACAGTATCAAGGACAATAATAAAACATCTTAAAAAGCAGAAGTTCAATGGTTAAATAGTTTCTTCTTTGAAATAGTGGAAGATCGAAACTCTTGACCCTAGGGATCGATCTCTTGAGTCTTGTCCTTTAAGCATGGTGGAGCTCTTTGTTCTAAAAAGACATATTTGACATGTTTGTTACAATTTTTGGATGAGAATATGCATTTGCACCACAAAGTCCAAATTCGTGTGTCTCGTGAAGCTGAGTTAAATTGGAAGAGAGTGGAAGCGATGCATGCCAATAGCTAAAGAAAGAGAGAGAAATGCGAAAAAGAAATATTCAGAAGTTTCTTGCTACTAAAGCAATGCATACCCTGTCTAGTCGCTTTACACTGTTCCATCAATATAAAGAATGAAATGATGACCTCTTTCACCTGCACAGTCGAAGGATAAATTGGTTATGGTTCTATAAACATTTGACAGCATTTTATTGCTTCTATCAAAGTTGAGGGACTAGTAACTGGCTCCAAAACCAGAAACAAAGCAAGTAATCCACTAAACTAGAGAAGAAAAAACTTCGGCACAGATTCTGGGAACTAAAGATTTGAGTTACACAATATTCACAGACAACTATACCGAAATGATTGGTGAATATTGACCAATAGTTGTCAACCTGGGAAAATTTATCTCAAGGCCTGTAGATTGTAGAGGACTCCACCATAGACGTTGAGTTGAGATCTGATTAAGATTTCATCAAGAAGTTGAAATCTCCCCGTAAAAGGTGATCATAAGCTGTAATTAACAGTGTTTGAAGACCTACCCATTTACAGAAACGGCTGTATGATTCTCATTGTTTCAGGGGGAAAATTCTGTATTAACACATCCAAAGAAGATTAGCTTAGGAGAAGGCAAAAAGTTGTTGCAACATACTACATACTTCCTGTTGAATCACTTCGTCGCACAAGAGAAGAAGAGTGCCTCTTCCACTATCTAGCTGGCTTTCATTCATGGATCGTGTGATCAAGTTCTGATATGCAGTAAAGTTTTTCTGAAACCTGAAAGTAGTTGAGAAAACTTACATGTTAGTAACTCATTTTGAGGCAGACTTAAAAAATCAAGAAACAGCCAAAACTTTTGTAAACGAGAAGTATGTCTTTGTGCAAAAGCCAATCACACCAGAGAGGATAGGAGCAAGAACTTTTATACTCCGACCTGAAAAAAAAAAAAAAGAGAGATGGTGGACATGAGGATGATGATCGAAAACCAACCACAGTCAGCTCATCTAAATTGCTGGATATCACTTAACTGACCAGCCCAATGACGGCAGAAACAAGGAATTTGACCCAATCCATTGGTGTAAAACTTGGGTTTTTCTTTCTGGCTGTAAAAGGAAATGGTAGCAACAATACATCTTAAAATAGTACGTGCAAAAAAGAGAAAATGAACGATCAAAAAGCCAAAAGGAGGCCAGAAAAACAAGAACTATGTCCATATCAGCCATTGGAATCTTTTTGAAGTGCCTCGCATATATTCCTCTCGCCAATTCTCTTTTGGGAATTGGCCTGCCTGCAGAGTGTTGGTATTTTTGACAGCAACTAATTGTTTCTATTATCCTTAGCACTTTAGTGTTAGCAAACATGGATTACAAAAACAATCAAGACAATTTATGTATAGTTAAGAAACAGTTAAAAAAACATGTGAGGCAGCATAGGTAAAATTGCTTTCCAATGCAATCAATCTGCTCTCAAAATTTCCTTCACTGAAGAAGCCAACTCTACCAGCGTAATGAAACAAAGAAACTCAAGATGAGTACTGTTTGAACTACTTTGAGAAAAAATTCCGTGCAGTTATTTTGATGAATTTTTTATCGAGAATCACACTTCAAAATATAAGAGGAAACATCATATACCCATAACCAACGATAATCCTTTCAAATGTTGGTTCTTGGATAGTGATCTTGCTGAGCAATTTACTGATACTGTGGGCAACAACAAAGAATGTTAAAAACTGGTACTAGCAGTGACCGATTCTGGACAGGCAACTTAAACAAAAATGAAGACCCATGGAAGGTTTCCAACACCCAACTGTCGGGTATTTGAACAATATCTCAAAAAAAGAGATGAAAGAGCACCTCAGTCTCATGTTTTCTATACGGATGCGTTCAACAAATAGGTCATCTTGCTCTGTGTCAGTGAAAATTTCATCAGAATCGTAGTTATTCAACAAGATTATGGACCCATGAAATGGTTGCTAGCATCAGGTCCCTCTGCATCTTTACCAAACCATGTACATGAATTTCTATATAAAAGTCGTTTGAGCCTGCAAAGGAAAAGAAAACCATGCACTTGTGAATTAGTTTTGAAGCTCAGATGCACTCACATCATGAATCAAACTCACTAATCTGGTAACTTTACCAATCAAGGACCATAAAAGACAATTCCTTAAGGCAAAACTATGCTATCTGTTCTGCTAATTCAGTTCCACATTGTAAATTTGTCATTAAGATAATGCCAATGGAAGTTTTGAAGTTTCCTGAAATTATTTATGATGGAAAAGGTGGCATTTCATGGGTTTTAGTTGTTCTAGCCAATATGATTCATGCAATTAATGAGCACCTCAAAGTCTCCACAGACCACTCCAACAATGTCCCAAAGAATCAAAATCAATGAACCGCAGACAATTTACTGCTTATGCTGTCATCCTCAAAAAGCATCTCCACAAATGTGCAAGGATTGTCTTTACTTTCTGAGTAAAAAAGTAGCTAGTTGTATGAACAATTCCAAAGCCCCTTCTGAAGATTATGTACTGCGAGTAAATGCATTGATCAATAACAGTTTTGCGATAAAATGCAGGACAGAAAAAAATGAACAGTTTATGAACATAATTTTAAGAGCTATAGTGGCATTGTATTTCCGTAGAACTTGATCTACTAAACAATTGGTGTTGAATCTTTAATGGCTCAAACAACGACGAGGCCATATTCATAGCTCAACTCAACTTTAGAAAGTTCTTCCGAGCTAAAACTTCAATTTAAAATCCCAAAATGTCAAACAAGACATACAAGTACATGTAATGGTTGGGCCCAAAAATATTTTACCCTGAAATATCCATATCATGTTACGTAGAAAATAGAGAGACAGGATGATTCATCTTGCGAACTCAAGAATTGTGGTAACCGACATATACATCAACAAGTGGCAGATGTACACTACTTGAATTTAAGGTGCACAAACGAATCTGTAAGTAGTGAATGAATAGATTCATAGTACAGACACTACCAAAGCATTCAATATAACCACGGAGAAAAATTGCCAACATTTCATGCCATGCCTGAATCAAAGAGTGGCCAACAGATTTTAAGGGTACATTTAGAAAGTAACTAGCATAATTAGTTTTACTTGGGCTTAAAGGTTTCCTATTGTGTTTTGCTTCTTCCCGACCTTGAGTTGAGACCACTCTATAATACAACACACACAATGAACACTAAATGAGCACGGCAATGAGCATAAAACAACGTTTGAAAAACAATGAGCACATGGCTACGTTAGAGCATGTGTGAGCTCTTGGAGGAATATTAAGAAGACTGATGCTACCTTGGCTTTATGCTCTTGTGGCGCTTCCCAAATTGAATTTTTGAAAAGGGTTGATGTTTTATTTGTGTTTGTATAGGTGCTTTAGCCTTAGTGTTTTGTTGGTTGTTTTAGGCCCTTTTCGGGCTTTTTTTGTTGTTGTCCTCTTGTAATCTCGACTGAGGTATGCCCCTTTGATTTCGTATTTTGTCTTCTTGGTGTAATAAAATCTTTACTTACCCAAATTTTTTTTTGCTAAAAAACACTTTAATACCCACTGCGCCAGCCAAAGTACTTCAGAAAAAAAAAACTGAATCAAAACATTGAGAGCTGAAAAGCGTTACCTTTTCGATGGAGCTATCATTGCCGCACCAGACGAAGTCGAAGTGGAAGCAGGGGAGCTTCACGTACAACTTGTCCTCGCACGGCGGAATGGGCGGCGACACGAGGGCTTTGGGATCGGGGACGTCGTCGTAGGTGAATTTGAAACTTGAGACGAAGACGTTTCTTTGGATGCAGTAGAGGACGAAGATGAAGAAGAGAATAGTTGGAGGAGGAAAATGATTTTGATCCAGTGTAGGCATTTCTATTATTAGAAAAAAAAATTCACTTAAATCATTTTCGATTATGTATCATTCAATAATTGATTCACTTGATTCTTGACACGGTTAAAAATCTTGAAAAGATCTACAACATGAACGAATGGGATAGTATTAATAATCTTGTAATGAATCACAATCGAGAAATTACTCGAACTAGATGACATTATTCTTTGATAAAAGGATCGGATCAAATGTGGTCAAATATATTTTTATAAAAATAAATTCACACAAATCAACTCCGATCATCCACTAATAATAATTAATTTTTTATAATACTTAACAAAGTTTATCTTATTGATAAGATTTAAATTTTGGACAGTTTCGATCAGATTAATAATCTCGTTATAAAGCTAGAGTGACGAATTAGATTGCTTTCTCATTTGTGAACCTCAAAACGACGACGTTTGTACGTGACATTGGTTCAACCTGTGTCACGTCCCAAAAAACGACGTCGTTTTGTATAACATTCACAAACCTGTGGCGTGTACCCTAAGACGACGCCGTCGTTTTGTATAACGATGACTGTCTTCGGTTTTGTATTTGGTCTGTCTCTGAGAGCAGCCGCACACGACGGAGCTCTAGAGGTAGAACGGAGAGATAGAGGAGGCGATGATGAAAATAGATTCGAGTTTCCGGTGGAGGAGGCGCGAGGAGAGAGGAAATAGAAAGGGGCGGTGGCCATGGCCGTCGTCGTTGATTTCTCAACTGGAAAATCAATCGGAGAGTTTTCAATTGCTGCAGAAAATAGCGGAGACGGAGTTTGTGTTTCAGATGAGCGAGGTATTTACTGACGATTGAGCTCGAGCATCCCCGAAGAGTGGGAATTTCCTGACATTTCTGATTGGCTGTCTTGTATTTCTAGTAATTTGTTGAATCGTTGGCATGTTGAAGTCTGTAAAGAATACGATAGTTTAGATCGTTCCTAACTAGATGATTATGTCATGATTTCAACATCAAATAGTGGAGTTTGGATCGTGGTGGGATTTATGGAAGGAATTGAAAAGGTAGAGGACAATTTTGATTCGAATTAGGACTTCCGTTTTTCTCCGGTAAGCTGCTCCATCATCTTCTATCCTGCGCCTAAGTAGTTGAAGGGGCCAAGTTGCATAATTGTTTTGACTTTCTGATTATACTTCGCTTGCTTGCACGACCGCCACTCCACTCCTCTTTGCTTGAAAAGAAAATATTACTTCACTACCTTTCTCTGAGCTCTTAGGCAACAGATCCTACTCCCTAAGAAGAGTTATTAAGAGGGCTTTTAAAGGAATTCGTGCGGATTGCCTAACTTCCGGTACTTTCAAGGCTCACACTACAACAAGAGGACAGCAACTAGGAAAATAAGCTGAGGTAAATAAGCTGCATTTATTTCTATAGTTTTCCTTGCATGGTCCCTTTTTTTTTTTATTGGCAAAAAAATTTATTAGTGAAAAATTGACAAAGGGTACATTAAGATGGGGGGAGTGGGGAGGGGACTCCAACCAAGGGTTGAAGAAATTAAAACTCCTAATGAAAGTATATAGTAGCAATGTTTAAAGTTAATTTGGCTACTGAGTTTATGGTTTGGAAGACATAAATGAAAGTTTTGTCTTTCTGATGCTTGGTTATTTGGCTTGGCATAGGCCATAACACAATGCCTCATTCGGCGCTTGATGCTTGCCATGCAATGCCAAACCTGGAACTTGGACCATATCCAAACACGATGTAAGAATGGTATGTTCTGTTACAGTCTTACTGTTTGCATGCCTCAGAGCACCCAAGTTTGTTCTATTACTGTCTGTGTGACTGCCTAAGGATTGCTGCCTAATTTCTTTCACCGCAATTAGGAGTCCAAGCATTTTGTGAAATCCTGAGGTGTTTGACTAGTGAGGACCTCACCCAGCCATCTTGTATAAAGATGAAAGCAGCTTTTTGGGTAGCAAATAGTTATCAATTTAGTGGTCAAAATTCTCTTCTTTTTATTCTTGTTAACCTACAAGCCCTTTACAAGCCAGATTGGGCCTTGGCCCTCCTTAATTCCTGAGGTTTAAAACCCAAACGTGGGGTACTGACTCTACTGAGGGCAGAATCTCCATTCTCCGGCACCGGCTAAGAGCAGGAGTCATAGCATTTGCCAATTGTTAAACTTGGGACCCCTATGATAACATTCCAAGGTCTAAGAAGCATGGATACATATGGGTTTCTAGGCATGGACATAGATACAGACATGAGAGATGAAAATTCTCAAATATACGCAAATAGGCGGCGACATGGCCAAGAAAAGGAGTTGTTAATGTGTTCTTTACTTTTGTTGTTGTCCATATGGATGTTGTATCCAAAAACCACCAAAAATTAATGAAGGTAATACTAGTACTTGTACTACATAACTAATAAATGTCAGATAGGGGTAGAGAGAGAATGCATGCCACTGATGATCGAGGTCAACAGACTGCCTATCATTTTCAAGTATTACAGTTCCAAACTCTAACGCCCCTCAAAAGTGTCCTAGGGTGTCCAGATGTGTCTAACTAAAAGAATTGAAATTTATAAATACGAGCATCCTAGCATGCCGGGCACAGATACAGCGATCGGTTGGGTGTGTGTTGGTGCTTCATAGCCCAAGGTTCTTTCCATCCAACCAAAATCCTAGGAGGCGAAACAAATCCTTCAGTGAATCTCCGCACTTTCTATGCTTCTAGACTTATTACTTCAGTGGGTTTGACTGTTCCTTCTTCCTTGGTGAGTGTAGCTTAATGGTGATTTGCTTACATTTAGGGGTTTGGTAGGGGAAATGGATGAGGTGCATTGGTTTGTTCTTTGCACACTGTCGGCATTGTATGGCTCAAAGTAAATGAATGGTACCATTGGAGTGGCAACTCCTTACTGGTTAGCTTTGTTTATTTATCTACATGTTTTTTTTTTTTTGGTGTGTAGTTGACATTATTGACACCACCAAAGTGAGGGAGTTTAACCATGTACTCGTTATTTTTGGTTCTCCACTGGATGAGTATAACTGAATACGAAGTAATGAAAGTATAGCTCTAAAGATCAGAAATGTTAAGTCTGATTGACATTGGCTAGGAACATAATCGTAGACTACGATTTGGATGAATCACAAAACTTTACGGATTTGCTTGTGAGCCTGGAGAGTGCTATATGGTGAGTTCTCCATGTACTTGCATGTGTCCATATGCACAAGCCCGGAATACGTGCCTCTTTTTTCTTTCAGCTTTCACCATACCTGCAGTAGTGTTACGTCCTTTCTATTGATAAAGAACTCATGGGGACTGAAGAGTTGAGTAGCCTACAACCTAATAGTTGCTTTCTCCTTCTGATTGTGATTTGCTTGTCCAGACATTTTGCTATCCATTATGGAGGCAGTTTGTCTCAACAGTGAGCCTGTGTTTGACGAAGGTGATGAATACGAGGATGAAGGAGACTGCTCCATGATGGACCAGGATGACGAAATTAGTGAAATACACTCACAGAAGGAACGAGCACTACCTACCATTGGTCTGGAGTTTGAATCTTTTGATGAAGCTTGCGATTTTTACAATGTCTATACCAAGGAACAGGGTTTTGGCATTCGAGTGAGCAATTCATGGTTCAGATCAAAGCGAAAAGAACCGTATTGAGCAAAACTTAGTTGCAGTAGCTCAGGTTTCAAGAAAAAGAGCGAAGCCACCCTAGACCAGAAACAAGAATCGGTTGTCCAGCAATGATTGTCATTAAGCTTGTTGATTGCAAAAAGGTGGAGAATAGTTGAAGTTGAGATTCTACACAATCACCCTGTGAGTCCAGATGTTAAACGATTATACAAGTCTCACAAAAAGATGATCCTTGCAGCCAAAAGGCGCAACAGTTGGAGCCTGTTATGGAAGTACATACTATGAAGTTGTACCGAACTGCAGCTGTGGATGTTGTATCTAGTGGGTACTCGGACTGTCGGTCATTGACGAAAGAGAAGGGAGAAGAAATCATGTTAACCAATCTAAATATTTGGAACTAAGAGAAGGGGATGCACATGCAGTCTATAACTACTTCTGTCGCATTAAGTTGACGAATCCAAACTTCTTTTATTTAATGGATCTTGACGATGTAGAGCGATTGAGGAATGTGTTTTGGGCTGATGCAAGATCTAGGGCTGCATACAGCTACTTTTGGGACACCATCAAAATTGACATACCTTGTTTGGCAAATAAGTTTGAGATCCCTCCTATTTCATTTGTGGGAGTATATCATCATGGGCAATCCTTATTGTCGGGATGTGGGTTCCTTGGGTACGAGTCAGTCGAGTACTTCATTTGGGTTTTTAGGGCCTGGCTTAGGTGTATGTTAGGCCGTCCAGCACAATCCTTATTGTTGGGATGTGGGTTCCTTGGGCACGAGTCAGTAGAGTACTTCATTTGGGTTTTTAGGGCATGGCTTAGGTGTATGTTAGGCCGTCCTCCGCTGGTTATCATTACCGATCAGTCCAAACCCTTGCAAAACGCTGTATCAGTGGTTTTTCCAGAAGCTCGCCATTGTTATTGTTTATGGTACATTATGCAACCAGTTCCAGAGAAGTTGGGAGGACTAAACGGATATGAAGTGATCAAAATGCAATTAAATAAAGCCATTTATTACTCCTTGAAGATATTCGAGTTTGAAACTTCTTGGGGCGATGTAATAGGAAGGCATGGGCTTGGCGATAATAAATGGCTCCAAGCACTTTATGAAGATCGACAAAAATGGGTACCGGTTTACTTGAAAGACATTGCTTTTGCAGGAATGATACCCATCGAAGAAGACGAGGGCTTGACTCCGTTTTTTGATGGGTATGTCCACAAACATACATCATTTAAGGAATTTTGGATAAATATGATTTAGCTCTCCAGAGGAAGTACTTGGAAGAAGCCATGGGGGATTTGGAATCGAGAAACTCAGCTTTGAGCTTCAGCTTTCCAAGGAGTATGCTAATGAAATTTTCAAGAAAGTTCCAATCTGAGGCGGAGGGGATGTACTCCTGCTTCAACACAAGCAGGTGAATGTCAATGGACCAGTCATAACATATGCTGTCAAAGACCGAGTCGGAGTTGAGGGGAGGGAGAAGGAGGTTAGGAATTACAAAGTTTCGTATGAGACAACTCAAGTGGATATCCGTTGAATTTGCAATCTGTTCAACTTTAAGGGTTATCTATGCAGACACGCGTTGAATGTCCTTAACTATAATGGTGTGGAAGAAATTCCTTCACGATACATCCTACCCTGATGGTGTAAGGATTTTAAGCGGAGATATCCTCTTGATTATGGCACCGTTGACGATATTGATGTAAATGATCTGGTGCAGTGGTATAATCATTTGTATAGACATGTTATTCAGGTTGTCGAACAAGGGGCACAATCCCAGCAACGTTATAAGGCTGCTTTGCAACGGTTAGAGGATTTGTTTCACAAGTTTAGTCTCGTAGAGGACAGCTTATTTTGATTGTAACAGTATATATTTCCCTGTCTCTCATGTATATAATGGTGGAAAATGTTGAACTTGTGCCTGATTCCTTAAGATTTGTTGTGGTAGCTGCAGAACATGGAAAGTGCAAACTTGACCTACTCTGTATTCTCTCACCACACTATGAATTAACTGAAAATTGTGCAACCTGGATTCTCCAATTTTACATTTGGGCAAAAGGGAAATTGGTTTTGTTTTTTGTGAACTTGTGATTGTCTTCTGCTGATTGCTTCAAACCTGTTTTTGAGACTACATGATGATTAGTAATTTTCTAAAGGAATTTGTTGGGAATTTCCTGACAGCACCTGTAGGTCCTTGAACAAAACAGTAAAGTTTTTTTTTGGATCGTATTGTTTTTTCAGCTACGCCCTCCGTACCAAAATTATTGTTCGGTCTGCAAAACGAGGACTTGAAAATAATACAAAAATTTCTAGAAAAATTCAATATTTTTTTAACAAGTTACTAGATATCAACGAGTACTTTCAATTTATGACAAAAGTTTGAATATTTTCTTTTAAAGGTTAAATTGTTTGATTTTGTTCAATTTTCCGGTATGTGGATACATATTTGCACAAGAATCGGTTGTCCAGCAATGATTGTCATTAAGCTTGTAGATTGCACCTGTAGGCCCTTGAACAAAACAGTAAAGTGTTTTTTGGATCGTATTGTGTTTTCAGCTACGCCCTCCGTCCCACAATTACTGTTCGGTCTGCAAAACGAGGACTTGAAAATAATACAAAAATTTCAAGAAAAATTCAATATTTTTTTAACAAGTTTGAGCAATTACAAGTTACACGTTAGTTGGCATTATTCTTTGATAAAAGGGATTGGATTGAATGTGGCCAAATCTATTTTTATAAAAATAAATTCACTCCAATCACCTCCGATCATGAACTGATAAAACTTAATTTTGTATAATAATTATCAAGGTTTATCTTATTGATAAGATCTAAATGTTGAACAATTTCGATCAGATTAATAATCCCGGAATAAATCTCGAGTCACTAATTAAGTTTCATTTGAATTGGGAAGAGCCAAACGACGTCGTTTTGGGTCTATGACACAGGTTCAACCTGTGTCATGTAATGAAAACCACGTCGTTTTGGGTACATGACGTAGGTTTAACCTGTGTCATGTACTCAAAACGACGTCGTTTTGGGTAACATTTCTTATAAACGGCTTATCTCAGGGCGACATCGTTTTGTTCGGTCGTCTTCTCCTTCCTCCTCCTAACCCTCTTCTCTCTTCCCCTCACCACCACGTCCCCCTCCTCTGACCACCGCCACCACCCGTCACCACCACAACTCGCCACCCTTTTCCCGCTTCACACCTCTCTTCTCGCTTTCTCTATGATCTTGAAATTCTAGATTTTGTTGGTGGCCTTGCAGTTGAATCTCTGGTAATTTCTTTTGGGTTTTTTTCTTTACATAAAGCACAATTTCCATTCAGATGTTAGGGTTTGAAATTCGCTTGAGCTCATCTACCCCCAAGTTATTGAAAGCTCTGGGGATTAGAGTTCGCATTTTCAAAGCTGCAATACACAAATCATTTTGCCTTGAGATAACAAATTCAGAATCAAAGTAGTTAACAAGAAAATTACGAATGGCAAAGAGTCCCCTTGAATGGTTAAACATGATTGTTTGTATGTATGATTTTTGTGTACAAATCAATAGTACTTGATGCAAACTACCCGTTACAGTATTATACGTTCCGGGTTCCAAGTTCGTTTGTTTTGTGTGAAGTTATGAACTTTAGTACTATTCCATTCTCATAAACTGGTATTTATCAGTCTGATTTCGTGGTTTTTTTTTTTCCATATATATACTGTGATAAGTAAGAGGTTTGAGCTGTTTGTCCGACACAGAGAGGTTTGGTGAGCTATTTGGGCAACATCACGTTTGCTACTGCCGGAAATTTTGATTTAACAAAAACACCCTTTTCATGGTTGGCAGGAGCCGGCCTTGAGTTTTCGGGGTCTAAAGCGAATACTCCATTAAACAATGTGGCCCTTTTTGTTGGCCTATTATAAGTGGTACCAAAGTCGGATGGCCCCTTACAATTTGCAAATTTTTGGTGACTTAAGTGACCGCACCTCAAGCTTTATCTCCGGGTTAGTTTTGATGGTTGCGTTATTTGCAACTTGTAATTGTTAATTCATAATGTGTTTCTTATTGGTTTTTTAAACAACAATACGTCACGTTTCATCTTTTGAACTATATGTTACAGACATGCATAAAAGCAAATGGCATTGCTTTGTGTGTTTACTGTTGTTTACTTCATTTGTGAAGTAGCGCTTTGGGGTAGCGGATCCTCTAGAAGATCGGTGGTTTAGGATCAGAAATCAGAGGCTGGCAGTGCTGGCAGTGCATTGAAGTGGAGCCTTGATGGGTTTGTGTGCCTTATCCAAAATTGCCCATTGCAATTTGTTTCTCCCTTGGCCTATTAATCAGTAGTGTATGGTGGGGGAACAATGAGTCGAGGGGGTGAGGTCGAGAACGGGGTGAACCGGTTTGGCTCACCGGAGAGTTTTTTTTTTTGTAACTTTGTATGTGTTTGATTTATGCATAGTGAAATTTTCTCTGATTTCTTGTGTGTTGCGTGCGTGAGTGACCCTTGTACTTGTATTATTATTATTTAGGGAAACAAGGAATGATGTCAAAAGGAAAATTTTGAGTGAGATGTTCATCAATGGACTCCATGCCAGAATTCAGCAGTCAAGACAGCATTTGAAATGATGAGAATGTTGCCAATGATTGACAAGATTTATGCCTAAGTCTTGGTGAGGGAATTTCTTAGTGTTATATTATCAAGAAGACAAAGCATGCGGTCAGACAGTTTCTACAGATGGAGTTTCAGTGTAAGTTGTGGCAAATCTTTTTTCCATATCAATGGCTTCGTATTTGGCCATTCACTCATATTGTTAGACAGTTAATAAGTTTGCACTAGTCATTCTGTTACAATAAGCATCCAAGTGTCTAGCGGTACTATATTCTAGAGGCACGAACTGTATAGCTTTGCTATTCACTGTACTTTGTCTGATTAGAAAGCTTGAACCAAATGGATCTACTTAGCAATAGTTTTCTCTGAAGACCAAAACATCAGGGGTTACCCTTAGGCTGTGTTTGGATGACCGGAATCTCGAGTATGAATAGGAATAGGAATATGATTACTGGGAATCAAATTCCTAGGAATTGGATACCTGGAGTAATTTCATTTCGGTGTTTGGATTAATTCAGCAATCTTCACATAGGAAACAATTATTTTAAAAAATTATTAAAGTCAACGTTTCATTTTCTTAATAAATGAGCTAGGAATCTAATATTCTCATGGGGTAAGGGAGGGATCAGATTCCCACTCAGATTGGGAATGTGATTCTTGGTTGAATATGTCATCAAGAATCACATTTCTATTCCCGTTTCTTCCAAACGTCGGAATCATATAAGCATGGCATCACATTCTCGTTCTTGTCTCTTCCAGACATTGGAATCATGGAAAGAAGGTATCACATTCCCATTCCCCCTCAAGATTGCCGCCATCCAAACTGAGCCTTAAGTATATTGGCCCTGCGCCCTTTTGAATAATGGCAGAAATGTGTAAAGATAGGATGAGTTGAGTTGTTCATTTGAATGTGTCAATGTGGATAGCAAAAGTGCATTCCTGCTTTTTCATCATCTTGTCATCACTGTTATTATTTAGCATGCTTGGCATGTCCTTAACATGCCTCGCTTTTCCCTCTTTTCTTGTAATGTCATGTGATATGTAATTAAGCTGAAAATTTATACATAAAACATGGCTGAATTAGTAAAATCCATACGTGCATTTATATGGTGTTTCTCAATCTCGTAAACTTGCATTTGTATGGGCGGCCTCTCCTGAAGAGACACTCCCTGAATGGCCGGAGCCAATGCATGTTTTTTTTTGGTCCAGAGCTTAAAATCTCATTAAATGGAAGTACCAAATATGTTGCTGTTCGAAGTACTTCGATGGGTGCTCCTTTCCGTGCATTAACTGTAAGAGATACAATTGGAGGAGATCTTCCTGATGTTAAAAATGGGGCTTCAGCAACTACTATGGAGGTTACTTTCTTTCTTCACCAGGTTTATGGAAGTTTGGCTTCTTATTTATTTCTGTTCTTATTTTTTACCTCATTATCCTCCTTTTCCGGTACAGTATATAAGTGAACCTGTGTCTTGGCTCCAAAAGACAGTGCGAGGAAATACTCGCATGTTACTGATCACATATCGAAAGAAATGAATGAGATCAATCTCATTCGGTGCCAAAGAATACCTAAACGTCCAGGGGCTGATTGGCATGACCTTCCTGACGAAAAGGTAGTTTTCTTACCTGACTAGAGGAACTTTCGTTTCTGATATGAGTAAACTGATCACTGTGTTATCCAAGACAAAACTTTGATCCCACCTGTATATTTGCTATGTGTAGAGACTCTTCCCATATGGTGGTGATTTTGAAATCAATTCTGTAGAACAAATTTTCAGACACTGTTTTCGAAATCGAGATTTTGATACCTTATTTGTTTCAAGCGGAAGCAGTTTACAACATTTTGAAATATTCCTTAAAATTACACCAAGAACAAATTCACTGAAGCCCGCCAACTAAACAAAATTTCTGAAAATGGCTATGCAAAACTAAATTCCTACCAAAGGATTAGGTTTATGATTGATATCCTTGCTAGTGGAAAGTTTTTAGTACACTTATACTTGGCAGCAATATGTTCCATAGCTTTCCATTTCAGGTTCGCTTGTCTACCGGGGAGGTTGCTGATTTTATACCCTGGTGCCTGCCAAATACAGCCAAAAGAAACAATCAATGGAAAGGCTTGTTTGGAAGGCTGCATTGGGAAGGAAACTTTCCAACCTCTGTCACTAACCCTAATCCCATGGGCAAGTTAGGGATGTGCTTTCACCCTGAACAGGATAGGATGCTCACAGTTCATGAATGTGCTCGGTCTCAAGTAAGTCTTTTGCTCACACTTTTTTACTTACTTGATTCTCTTGACTGTTTGTTGTTATTTTCCAAAACAGTGTCCATATCACTTTTCAAAAACTCATCGTTGAATTCTTTCGTGAAACACTGAAAGTACTGTAATGTGTTTGAAACAACAAATCATTGTGGTAAAGCATTTATTCATTGGTAAAACCATATCAACGAAAACTGGGAAAAGTTACAAGTTGCCTTTGTCATTGGGACAATTGAGGATACATTTCCAGTATTTACTCAATAAGTCGTCGATTTTTTGAACAAGATGTATGACTACTGGATAGCTAGATTGAGAACTGCTGGTACCTAACCGGTTTGTATGTTCTTTTCATTCTTTTTCCCCGGTATTGTGCATGCAGGGTTTTCCAGATAGGTACCAATTTGCTGGGAGTATAGTCCATAAACATAGGCAGATCAGCAATGCAGTCCCTTCGCCTCTGGCATTTGCTCTGGGGAGGAAGCTTAAGGATGCAGTCGAAAAGAAATTTAAAGAATAGAAAGAACTGCTCTTATAGACAAAGGATTTCTTGTTCGTTTCTTAGGTTTTTTTTTATCTTATTTCAATGTAATCCTGCTGTAAACAAAAACTGATCAACTTATTTCTGGTAATTTATGCTGCTCAAGGCTAGCTATAACATCAGCTGGGCTCATACAGGAGTTCCCCCAAGCATATCCCTTTTCTTCCTTTGCGTTCTCGATAGATGTACATTTGGATCAATAAGTGAAGGATGGAAAGCTATAAAAGTGAACCCAGTTTTTGTTTCGCACTGTCTACTGCTTAAAAACCACCAAATGGTTGCTCTTCGTGAACGCAATCCGTGTCTACCATGTTAAGACCAAGAAATGGCTTTGTTGCAACAGTTTCGTTCAAGCATTAAGATTGGTTCGGATTTTCTGACATCTGTTTTGATGTAATGCTATGTATTAGGCATGTTATGACCTTGCAGTAGTGAGTACAAGCAAACCCAAGAGATGATGAGGTAAGTTTCTACTTTGAGATATATCTGATCGAGAAAACTTTTGCATGCCGAATGGGTACCGCCATGTGGTATCCATCGGCGCATCCGAGCCATCCAAACATGTTTGGACTGCCCAAATTTAAGGGTGGCCTTTTTGTAAATTTTGGGAGCAAATTTACCCCCACAAATCTAGGCCATCCAAAACATGTTTGGACGGCTCGAATGCGGCAACGGGTACCATGAGGCGGTACCCTATCCGCATGCAAAAAAATTCTCTGATCAAACTCCTAAGCAGTTATTTACATCACGAAACCCGACACTACATATACCAATATACCATCGGCATGTAAGTTTACCATATTCGGAATGTGCATTCGAAAATGACCATTACTAGGACAAGAAGCTCCATGGTTTTGTGCAGGCTAGCATTGTGCTGCATGTTTTGTGTAAACCAGGTCTTTGTTACCTCCTTTTGGTACATTTCAGGTAGGGCTTAGATACATAGAATCTCCAAAAGTTGGAAGATTTGTTGACCTCTGAGAAGGATACAAGCCACTACATACTTTCTACTTAGGGAATTGGCTTTGGTCTTTTGACCTCAGTATACCATGAGCTTGTAAGGATGTAATTAACACCTAAAAACATATACGTGATTTGTACTCCCTCCGTTCCAAAATAATAGTTCACTATGAAAAGACGTGCAATTTTTAGATTAAAAATAAAATGCTTCCGAGTATATTATTTTAAATTCTTAAACACCAAATTAAAGAACTGAGTGGACTACTATTTTGGAACGGAGTGGGTAATGCATAACCTTTGAGGATGTTCTCGATATTTTGACACTGATTTATAGTATTCATGAAAGCTCATGGTCATGGGCGGAGGGAAGTAAGGGCAAGTGGGGTCAATTCACTTCCCTAAAATTCCTAGCTACTCCCTCCGTCCCTTTTTAAATGTGTACAATGGGAATACGTGCATTTTCAAACCCCTAAAAAATGTATTTTTCTATACAATTTTATGTCTTTCTGCAAAAAAAATTCAAAAATTGAGTAGAAATACATTTTTTTACGTTCTAAAAAATACACGTTTCCCAAAGCACACATTTAAAAAGGGACAGAGGGAGTATTTTTTTATGTATAAATTTTATATAAAAATTTGGCCCCGCTAAAATTATGAACTTGCCCCAAACACCACATCAAAACCGACTTCGATGTGAATGAAGGTTTAGTGGATGAACATGCCTGTAATGCATTGGAGTTTTGACACGATCAAAAACAGTTTTGACATTATCACTATCCATAATAAATTGGAAGGATATACTTAATAATAAAGAAAACGTCCACAACAATTTTAATGCATTGTTTTAAAAATATAACAATAGTCAATGCCTTTTGCGAATGAAATTCATATCACAAAATTTTTACATTTTATCAAACCTCTTTCCCAAACGATAAAATCAATGGAGAACAAGGCTTATAATCTTCTAGTTTATCACACAGAAAGGGTCCATTTGGCTTAACTTTTTGTTGTCTTTTGGTATTATCTTTTTTTTTTTTCTGTTGCTCTCTCTTAATTTTTACTACTAAGTTTGGGCCAATTTTTTTGGATTATCCGGTTCCATGAGAGACATAGAAAAAGTAGTAAAACATTACGCAAAAATTTGTCGCAAAAAGTTCAAAAAGACCATTTCACTTACTTTAACGATGACTTTTCAACTTTGGGCCATGTTTTTATACTTTTACAAATGATTAATTCAAAAAATTTGGTCCAAATTAATACAAATTAATAGAAAACCAAAAAGAAAAAAAGAAAAAGTTAAGACAAAGGGGCCCTAAATAAAACAAAAAAAAAAATACCGGAAGGCAGAGTCAGCGAGAGCACTCTCTCTCAGCGTTTTAACAGAACCCAGCCGCCCCACTCCCTCCTCTCCACACGCCCACCTCCTCTCTCCCTCTCCTCTCCTCTCCTTCCTTGATCACTACTTGTGGAGGCCGCGGACGACCGCATCCATGTCAGGGTTTCCAACACAGAGGACAGATGATTTCCAACACTAGAACTTCTTTTCGGCAGCTTAAATATGTTATACGTCTTGACTCTAGTTAAAATTTTGCCCGCAAGTGATACGGAATCCTAGGGCCGCCCATCAACCAAAACATACGTCACATGCATAATCTAATACTAGTAACCAGTGAAACCAACTGGCACACTAACTTTCAAGTAATGTGTGACTGATGTTTAATTACATATGCAGGGGATCCGGATTCCAGCAGATAAATAAGAACATGCTTGGACAGTCAATATCGACCAAAACAGCTGGAATATTACACTGACAAGGACAAATTACCATTTTACGCGGCTATAGCAAAGTTTTCTAGAAACTCAAAGATTGTAAGCGCAAAAAAACTCTAAAATGATAAAGGAGCGAGGACCCGATTCGGTATGCAAATAGCTTTCTCGAAACTGTATTGTATCTAAGTGGTATGTTGCTTGGATGCTTTCTTCACACGGAGAGAGATGCACCATTGTCTGCCACTGTAGGGTTAAGGATCATTCTCGCGGCTTTTGAAGCCCTGTGCATATGGGGTGAAAGTTAAAAGTGTGAAAAGCCCAAGTAATATCAAAGTTTTGCAAAAGCAATAATATAGAACACAAACATCGATCATCGCGACTGCATCCCCTGGGCTAGACCACTCTCTCTCACTGGAATATTGCCAATCCGTGATGCATTATGATAAAGATTTGAATTTAGCTTATTAACAACTGTATCGTTCCTACTATCAAATAATCAGGCATTATTATGAGCAGCTTCTATAGTAGCTAAACCAACTCGGGACAGTTCTCAGAATAGATCACCCAATTGCGAAACCTGGGCTCCATAAATCAGTGGATGATGCACAACCCGAGTTAAGCACAGAATCATCTCTCTTAACAAAGTTAATTTGCACCAGATGCTTCTATGATAAGATTCTATATTGTGAAATTTTCTCGATTTCATGGCAGCTCAAGAATGGAATATAATAGAAAGGTAGTAAACAGCAAACTGACAATTGCTGAGGTACTAGATAGAAGGGTGGCGGCTTTACTTATTGGGGAGGACTGAGGGTAATTATTTTACTAACCTGAATAGGAAAATACACCAAAAGAGAAAGGGAAACTATTTTTAGTGACTTTATTGCAGAAGTCCTAATTCAGATAGCCCGCCAGAATTTCTGCTAGTGATACAAATGGTAATAAAATAGTATTGTTTTCTAGACTATAAATGACAATGACAATACCAAGGAAAAATTTGTACGAGTAAAGAACAGAAATACATACCATGACTCAGGTGTCTCGTCTAATGAAGAATTACTGACAAAGCATGAGGCCAGCATGTCTGTGTTTGCCACGCCTGGACTAAGGGCAACAATTGCCACTCCACTCGGTAACTCCTTCGCTACTGACCTAGTTTGGCCCTCTATCACCCATTTAGAAGCACAATAAGGTGCAACCGGTCAAAATCTAATTAGATCCAGAAACAAATCAAGTAGTCATACAAGAAGCTTTAGGGAACGATACAAGGTCATCATGGCACCAGTTACCCAAGTCATCTGCAACCTAATTCCAAAACCAGAAATTTGAAATTCATTTACATTCCTAATTCATTTCTATGATTTATAACATTAATACATGACATAACACATAGCATACGTCAACCAAGAAAGCAACATTTCATAAAATGTAATCATTATCATAACCACTTTACTCAAAAGACTAGCGGAAGTCTGGATATTAGTTTATGAACATTAACTCTACCTGAGAAACTACGGAAAGAGAAAAAATTCTACCCTGCAATGTTAGAAGAGGTACTCCCAAGCCCATCAAAAGACCTCCAGTTGCACCTTCCCAAAACAATCTATGCCAAAGAGGAAAAACCCATGACAAAGCCTTCATCCTTACCTTCCCCAATCGAACCACCCTCCAAGATTGGATAGAATCAGTCAAATTCCTAGGGAAAAGCGTGCCGCTCAGAACATACTAAAATCACGAAGCAATAAATAAGCAGGTGAGTGATCAATATTCAATACCCAATTACCCATCTTTTTTACCCATGAAACACCAATCACCATGATTTGCCCCCTCCTAATCAAGCATCAACAACGAAAGGTTTCACTGTCCACCACTGCCCAAACCCCCAAAAAGAGTCAACCTTGTCATTTATCCTTCGTGCCTTATTTGATTGACATTAAATTGTTATCAAGCACAATCTTTAATGAAGAGCCATAATTGTGGATTGAAGCATTCTGTAACTGTAGCAAGGCAAAAACCTAAATAAAATTCATCTACAACACCAAATATTTAGATATATGTAGACAGGTAAAAATGGATACTATATAGAAGGGGGGAAGAAAAAGAACGTTAGCATAAAGAACTTATTATGTCTTACATCTTGAGCGGCAGATCTTCCCCACCCAGACGACATATTGACAATAATTCCTTGCGTCCTTTCAATCATCAGAGGAATGAAGTGGCGCGACATGTTTGCAATCCCCTTTACATTGGTATCAATCACAGTATCAAATTCTTCCACTGGAACCTCCCAAAGTTTGTTATTTCTATTAATAGTGCCTGCATTGTTCACTGACAGATAACCTTACTTCAGACCCATAAGCGTACAGATTTCAAATGCAAGTGGACCGCAAGGTAAAGAAAGGAAATTGAAGGAAAGATTGATGCATTTTAGACTGAAGAGGGGAGTAGAGAAGGTGGCTAAGAACACAAAATGCTACCATCCATCAGAAAACCAACGTTGGACACAGTTGCTTTTGAGGTCATAAGCCCTCATAATACTTCATCTTGGTCATCTGATTATAGAAGACAATGCAGAGGAAGAGAATGCCAAGAAATTCCTTAGCCAAATTGCAAACCGATTTGTTGCATCGAAAAAAGTGGAGGCATGTACGCTTCTCAGCAAACTTGTCACCATGTGGTAAAATGGCTAAGGAAATATAAGGGAGCATATTATCGAGAAGTCTAATCTTGTTTGTTACCAGAATGAAGGCACTAAAGTTAGAATATTCTGAAGAAATTCTTGTGTAGCTCGTTCTAATTTCACTTCCAACACAATTTGGTCCCTTCAAAATCAATTATAATACTCTAAGGGAAAAATGGACTCTTAATGAGCTCGTTGTTCAATGTGTGCAAGAGGACGAAAGGATGAAACAAGAAAGGACAAGAAGTGCTCACTTGGCAACTCATTCTCATGGCTATTGGGGTACTAAGAAAAGAAAATTCAATGACAAGGCTAAGGGAACTACAAATGCTGGGACTTCACAAATAAATGTGCAATAGACACAAGTATCATAAGTGGCTCGCAAAGAAAGGTAATCAATTTAGTTTTGTTTGCTGTGAATTTAATTTAGCTCAAGTACCACCCAACACTTGGTGGATGGATACAGGTGCCACTATTCACATAAGGGTGTCCATACAAGGTTGTCTAAGGAGCCAGACACCCAGTCTGAAAGGTTCATTTATATGGGAGATGGCAATAAAGTTCGTGTTGAGGCAATCGAAGTCTATAGAGGTAAATTAGAATCTGGTTTTTATTTGGATTTGGATGAGATTGTTATGTACAGTCATATAGACGGAATCTGATTTATGTTTCCAATTTTGACAAATCCGGTTGTAAGTTTGGATGTGGAGGTTTTAGTCTTTATCAAAATTCAAATATTATTGGTACCGGATCTCTTGTTGATAGTCTATATAAGATAGACTAGGATGCTTCTCACCTAAAGTTTAATGAAACTTTGCAAGTTGACAACTATGGTGCAAAGCAAAAATTAATTAATGAGAACTCTTTTATGTTGGGGCACAAGCGTTTGGTAAATATCTCGAACGAGAGAATTGAAAGGCTTGTGCTAAGCGGAGTTCTTGATCCTCTTAATTTTTCAAATTTTAAAATCTGTGTTGATTGAATTAAAAGGGAAGCAAACTAACATAGGGAAATTTGGTGCCAAAAGGGTTCTAGAATCTTTAGAAGTGATACATAACGATATTTGTGGTCCATTCCCTACGGCTTATTGGAATGATCAACGGTATTTTATCACTTTTTACAAATGACTATTCTCGTTATGGGTATCTATACTTGATACATGAAAAATCACAAGCGTTGGGCGTATTTAAGGCCTATAAAGCTGCTTTCGCTCCAACTTTGTTTATTTAATAGCGTGCCCAAAGCGTAGGGCTTAAGTCGGAGATAGCATAATACCGGTAAGACCGGATCAAATCCACAGGGACCGAACGTACCGAGCGTGAAAATGTCTTGCGCGTGAGGGTTTTTAGCCTTAAAGCGGCAAACTTGAACTTTGTGGTTTGGGGGTCGAATTCTCTCGACTTCGAGAACGACTCGGAATATGAAAAGACTAATTAAAACTAAGGCGAGGTCTAGGGGATTTCAACACCCATGACTCGGGTCGATTCATTCTCCTCTACGATAATCGGCTCGGAGATGTCGTTAGACATTCTCCGAACGGAAGATTTGATACTTAAACTCATTTAAACTAGAAATGGTGTTTAGCAAAGACTAGGAATTTTCGGTTCATTTGGCAAACGGCCGAGTTGACAT
>JAXBDA010004607.1:0-28067 GCA_036023075.1 Gaultheria prostrata | reverse complement strand
CAGTGGGCTACCGTACAAGCCAAACCCAGCGTGGGTTTAGCATCCGACACAAATGTGTACCACAAAAAACCCCTCTAAAGTGATCAAATGGAGCAACAAAGTGCACAAAAAATGCTCTAACTGATTTGTGTCATAAAAATCTGACACTAAAATTGCTTAAAAACCTTAAATGTAGATGCTCTTATACAATAATCTCCAAATTTCCAAAAAGAAAAAAAACAGCCTTTACCCTTCAAAGTAATTACCAAAAAGCAAAAAAAAAAAAAAAAATAGTCTGAAGGAGAATGTATGAAAATAAATCACATAATCGTCATTATCATCTTCATTAAAATTAACATTAACATCATCGAATTTTGCCCCTTTAAACCCAAATGATTACAATCATGATACACAACAGCAAGAACGTGTTAAAAACAAAATCAAAGGTCAGACAAAGTGTAACATTCCGCAAAAATCATTCTTGGGGTAGATCAGAGTTTTACCTACAGAAGGAGTGTGCCTTGTAGTGTGCGAGATCGTCGTCGATACTGCTTGTGTTTGTGTTTGACAGGTCTACTGAACAAGTAGACGCCGAGAAACGGTACAATCGATAGTACCGTAGACTTGCCTGACGGGGGGAGAGAGATAGAGAGAAGGGGAGGGGGGTTGTGAAAGCCGTGAACCAGAAGTGGTAGAGCGGCTGTGTGGTGTGGGATGAGATCTGTTAGAGCATCTCCACTCCTATACCAAACCTTTCACCAAATTTAAATTTGAGTAAAAATCATCAAAAAAACTCGCTCCACTCTTTCATCAAATCCCTCACCAAATTTGGCTTTACTCAAATTCTTCACCAAATTTGTTCAACACCAAACCCATCATCAAATATCCAACAGCTCTATTTTTTTTCAATAGTATTTACACTTCTGTCATTGAAGACATTTTACTAGAGAAGAGGTTCTCACTGATATTTACTATTATGCCATTGATGGCATTTTTCGGCAAAGTTAACTACACCTGCCATTGTATTTCCATAGAAATTGCCTCAGGCAAGGGACTATTTTAAAGACTTGGCTCGAGTAGAAATTGCCTCAGGGAAAAAATTTGGAAAAGTAGAAAGTGGGAAAAATTTGGAGCCAAAATGAAAAAAAAAAACTGTTTTGACAAAAAGTTGGGATAATTTTGGAGCCAAAATGAAAAAAAACTGTTTTGACAAAAGATTTTAACTAGAATTTGGTAAAAGAGTGGTTCCCCATTGGAAGGAGTGATACCAAATCAAGTTTTTGACCAAATTTTTACTCAAATTTGAGTAAAAATTTGGTGTAGGAGTGGAGATGCTCTTAGAGAAAATTTAGGGTTGGCTTCTTGTAATTTCATCTTTTGTCCTCTCATGTACAGTACATTCGTTTTATTAAATGAGTTGAAGAGATGATAAAATCAAGCGATTTTATCTTTTGGCAAACCACGCCTTCTTAGTATGTTGTATAAGCCTATTTTGTTATTATTATGTTGTATAAGGGTCACTAGTATTTAAAAAAGGGAATGGAAAAGGAAGAGCCCAAATATTGTCATCGGCCCCTTTTTTTCTCCACTGTCTTTTGGCTATTGTGACTTTCTCTTGCGTAGTCTCCATTTGCCTCATTATCTTGATTCTTCTCCCTAATGCTAAAATTAATGAATAGTTTAACGTAAGGCCAACATTTCCAGGGAGGAACCTATAATCTGTTAGAGACTACACTATTGTTGGCTCTTTATTAAAGCATTCTCAAATGTTACAGGTATGTCCGTTTTTCTGTTTTTCCTAATAGCTTACTGGGTATCTTCAATCTTTCTCAATAGTTTCTGCTCCTACACTCCATTGTCGTACAAGAAGCCCTAAACAAAGTTGATTTGGTATTTTTTTAATTCTTGGCCAAATAGAAGGCTAGGGTTTTAATTTTCTTTCATACAACTGTGTTAACGCTTTGTTCCTTGAACATATATATATATATGCACTTATATGGTTCTATTGATCCTTTTTGGGGCTTTAGATTTCATTTTTTAGCTTGTGTGATCCAAGGATTATGTTGCATAGGGAGGAGGGAGGAGGGAGGCGGTGGTAATCGATTGGCGGCGAGGCAGTGAGTGGTGGTGATAATTGGGCTTACTTTTTGTTTTCTATAAGTAGTTGAGCTTTATCTTCTTGTTACCTAATTTAGTGTTTTTTCCTAGTGACTCATATTTAAGGCTGTATCTAATCGTAGGCGGCGGGGCACTAAGTGGTGCTTTTGAATTATTTTTTTTCGGCAAACCACTTCTGTAATTGCTAGAAATATGTTTAAGGTGCTGATAAATGTGTTGAAACTTAAGCTTTATAGCAGGTTTGATTGTATACGTGCTGTAATTATTGATTTAAGTATTGAGACTATTAAGATCCTCTTTATCTACCTACCAGTGCGGCGACACTTGCATTTCACGAGGTGTGATTGAACCATGGGGTGTGAAAGAGAAACTTAGAGTCGACTGATGCTACTTATAACCTTGTGTAATGAGAACTAGTTCTTAGTCTTTAAGGGTTCCCGTTTGAAATTAAGTCATTCGAATATCAGTAAGTGTTCGATCCAAACAAGTCTGAGAACATCAGTTCCTATCAAGTTTTTTGAAAACTGTATGGATCAAGCACTTATCAAAATTAGATTGAGCTGAATTTTTGCAGGATTTCCTATTTTATCCATTTAAACGAAGTGAATGATTTGGATAAACAAAAACCTAGAACAAAAACGTTTGTTTTTTTATGTGTTTTTTTTTTATGCACTTGAAAATGTCGCTTTTCTTGCTAAAACAAAAATTCCAGATAAATTGAAATCCAATGTAAATTACTAATACAAACATTATCAAACTCATCAATTAATAATATATACAAACATTGTCAATCTCACCAGGATCTAAGATGATATAAGGCCTTTTTTTGATTAAAAATGAAACAGAAGTTTATTTGACCTAAAATTTGGTTTAGCTTTTCTTTTTTCCAAGAAAAATTTATACCTCTCTCTTTTTTCCAACAAAAAGAGCTTAATTTCTCCCGAGCTCATAAAGAAAAGTAAAAAGATCTAAGATGAAGCAAGTTCGAAGTAACAAAGGTTTCTTCATATTTTTTCCCAATGAATATTCTTTATCTTGTTTCTTCCTTTTTCCCGTTAACTACCAAATAGGAAAATGCTAATGACTACTCTTTCTTTCCTTTCGCGATTTTATTTTTCCTTTACCAAATCAACTATATATGGTTGAGTGGGTCATCTATTGACCAGCACCAATAAGAGAGTCGGTAATGTTCACTCACTTTTTAGGTGGCTGAACAAAATTGCCTATTTGGGGTCCCGTATAGTGATCCAAGTCACTACACCCCGTAGTCATGGATGGAGGGACTAAGGCCTAGTTTCTCACTTGATTTTATCAGATTTTGATAAATCAAATGAGGAAGAAAGTTTGATAAAATCTCAGATTTTTGCACTTTTATCAAGTGGGAAACTAGGCCTAAGTGACTAGAGGGGTCTCTCACGTTAATTTCTCACAAGGATTCTTTGATAGTTTGGAGCAAAATTTAACAATTTTGACCCCGCAAAATATTTCATAAATTGTCTCAACTTGCTTAAATGCATATAATTCTCTAGTTTTTTTCTTCTTTTTGAGAGTTGATAATATTACAAATGAGTTTATCGTACATTATTTTCGAAACATGACAAGTCATTGGGATCAATTACAACGCAAAAATACATGTATCACTGTATATCTATGTTTTGTTTTTTGGCTTAACTACTGTTTTGGTCCTTGAAAAATGCCTCATGTTTCAATTTCATCCTTGTAAGTATTTATGTGTCAATTTAGTCCTCGTAAAATCTTTTATATTTCAATGTTATCCTTTTCGTCCAACATGTGACGGTAAAATCCTAGCTGGCTAACGGGATCCCAGTCAGACAAAAACCCTACCCCACCTGAAATCCCCAAATCGAACTATCATTCTCTCTCACTCTGACGATTCCAAATCGCCTTCTTCTTCATCTAGGGTTTTCACGCCTCCACTATCCCTCTCCCTCCTCTTTTGTCATTCATCACGCCACCACGCCTCTATGAAGATGATCGAACCCTAAAAGGATTGAAGCAAATACCAGTACAACTTCGAAGCCTCCACGTTGGTATTTTTCTCTCTTCCAGGTATGCTTTTCTTACCTCGACTTTTGTGCCTTGAAGAATCTGTATTTTATATGTGTTTATGGCTTAAATTAATGGTTAGTAGGACCACAATGTTGGGAAAAAGTATTCCATTCACAAATTTTCCAGTTTTTAAAGTCACCAGTGAAGTAAAGGCTGCACGTTTTTATTCCTGTGGTCCCATTCAGTCAATTTTTTTTTTATCGATTCAGTCATTGTCTTTATACTAAAAAATACTATATTCAATTATATGTCAGATGGGTTCTATTAGATTCACTGTAGAGGTCCACCATGGAGGATACTTTGCCATTAACCCTACTAGGCATGTGGATGGATTAGTCAACCATGTGGATAACTGTGACTCAGGTCATAGGTCCAAACTTGAGGCTGAAGATATAGTGCAGAGGCTTGGTTACTCAAAACATAGATTGTTATGGTATAGGGTTCCTAATTTTAGTTTGGATGAGGGCCTCAGGCTTATAGCCACTGATAATGATGCAATGGAGATGACTGTGGGAGGATAACCATTGTTGTAACGCCCTCGAATTTATAAACATAATTATTAGACATATCCACGGTGAAATATCCAAATAGTCAACAAGTCTTCTTTTGAAAGTCAAATATGGCCCAACTCCAAGTCAAAGTCGCACTTACACGTGCCCGAACCAAAGTCTTAAACATACTTAGAAATAGTATCGAAGAGTTATTACAAATTTCGAAAATTGTCAAAAGATACAAACTTTTGTATGAAGTTACAAAATCATCTTTATCAAAATGAAGTTTCAAGATGATGCTCTAACTTCTCCATGTAAGCTTTCAAAAGATATGCATGCACGCATCCCAAGCAATCACGTCATGCTCCATGTTGAGTACCTGAAAATAATAGGGTGAGCTCACTAGCCCAGTAGGAAAAATCTCTACTCATGCTATATTCATGTGGAATGAACAATGCACCAAAGAATGAATGCGAACGGCTTAAATGATAAGGAGGGAAATAGAACTCACACAAAACCCCAAGGTGTTCGAGAGTGAAGGACTATAATTAAAGAGATCATCTAGGGCTTATAAAACATCACATGTATCCACGGTGACCACTTATTTACCATTCACGTGTCCAAGTGTCCCATGAGTGTCCGCATTCGTTCATTATGTACAATGGATCACCAATTCTCAACAAGTTAACCATTCAAAACTTAAAGAAGTCACAAATCTCTTCCGAGTCTTGTGGGCCTCGTGGAACCCATGTCCGAGTCTTTTGGGCCTCGTGGAACCCTTGTCCGAGTCTTACGGGCCTCGTGGAACCCTTCCTAGCGACACACCGAATGGTGGTCCTAGTACCACAACATATAACACATTCACATTTCTCATTAAGAACATTAGAACACGACCCATTCATTTAACCGTAAACAAACTCCACGTTTTGTTCCACTCGTCACCATTTTCGCCAAACGTGTCAAACCGACTCAATAATAAGTGTAACCAATCGTATCGCGTTGTCTCCAATCAACTCTCGTGTTATGATCTCATTCTAATGCTTGCGAAATGGATTTGAGAGTTATCTAAGTGCCAAAGGTCGATTCTAATGTGATATGAACGATCGGGGACCAAACGGGCATTAAAGGGTAGACCGAAACACATTCAGGATTTCATGTAGTGGCTGGAATTTCCGCCCGGGCGGTCGGGGCAGCAGCACAGTGCATCAAAAAATCATATTTTTGCCCCTTTGGGCATGGAATTTCAACCCAAGCTCTTGGAAAATGAAAATTGGCAACAAGGGACATCCAAACAAGCTATAAACTCATAGAGGGAGTGAAAATCCACCACATTTAACAAGAATCAACAAAGGAAATCACAAATCATAAACCCAAATCCAAAAATTAAGTGGGTTTTCTCAAAATCAAGGAAGAACAAGAAAAATACAAGTATATGTGCACAAATTCAAACAAATGAAGATAGGAGCAGGAGAAATCTTCCCTACCTCAAGGAGTTATGCTTCAATTCAAGCAAACAAGTAAACCCTAGCTTCCTCAATCAACTCCAACCGAAAACCAAGCTCCCGGAGCGATTCCAAAGCAACCCGGGTTCCAAAATGCGTGTAGAAGAAGGATCTTTGGTTGAATCTTGGAGGAATTTGGGTTTGCGGTTGAGATTGAGGAGAGAGGTGAAGAAAAAATTTTGAGAGAGAAGGGGGGAGTATGGCCGGCCAAAGGAGAGAGAGAGAGAGAGAGAGATGAGTGAGTTTTTGTTTTAAAAATCCCCTTTGACCCAAGTATATACACACCCTTTATTGCACTTACCCCCTTCGTGTTTCAAATGTATTTTAAAGACACCCTTGTGCATTTATCTAACTCCACATTGACCCTTCCTTAATCAATTTTCATTTCCTCACATTTCCCCAATATTATTCCGGGAAAATTATACGAAAATGCGGGTCCTTACAATTGCCTCATACATTTTCAGCTTCTTTTCTATGCCCTCATATTTTGCAATCTTCCTCTCGTACTCTGCAATTCTTGCACGAAGGGAAATGTTTTCATTCCTTAGTGGGAAGATAACCATCTTTCCACGCTCGCAGATTTCGTCATCCAACCATTCAAAGAAGTCACAGGCCTTACCAAAGTAGTAATTTTGGCATCCATAAAACCTCCAAGATGGGTTTTTAGGTGTCCACGAAGTGCCCTTGATGGCCGGCAATCCACAGTCGCAAAGTGGTACCATTGTTGGACGTCGGCTTGAATTGGAAGAGCTTAACATGGTGGGACTGACAGAGAGGATTTGGGGATTGTGGATGAGATACACGAAGAAGCCCTAGATGATGAAGAAGAAGGCGATTTGGGGATCCAGATATATATATATAGATATATATATATATATATATAAGAGAGAGAGAGAGAGAGAGAGAGTTTCTCGATTTGGGGATTTAAAGAGGGGATGGGGATTTCAGGTGGGGTAGGGTTTTTGTCTGACTGGGATCCCGTTAGCCAGCTAGGATTTTACCGTCACATGTTGGACGGAAAGGATAACATTGAAATATAAAAGATTTACAAGGTCTAAATTGACACAGAAATACTTACAAGGAAGAAATTGAAACATGAGGCATTTTTCAAGGACCAAAATAGTAGTTAAGCCCTTTTTTTGTAATAACTGTAAATTTACGTTACAGTTGACCTCCTAATTTAGTTTTTTATTTTTTTACATGAGCAAATAGAAAAAATAACTTGCATACATCTAGTTTTTCACCTCACTAATCTAAAACCTTGGCTCCGCCCCTGCCTGTAGTAACCTTAATTGTGTCCATCTAAAATTTTCTTTTAGGTTATACATCATTTATTTTTTGAGGAATGATGAGCACATTATGGGTACAAAATATTGTGATCATTTGAGATTGGTAGATACACAATTGAGACAAATTGGTCTTATAGTTTATTCTTTAAATGATATTGGCCATCCATTTTAGTAAAATACATGGTATCCGATCATATGACTACCAATATCCAATTAATTTATTTTTCACATGATTGATCTACTCAACATTCCCGACAAATCACTATGGGGGTGTAGTGACTTGGGTCACTACGTGGACCCCAAAATCTAAAATTGCACTCGTAAAGATCACTACAATAATTTAACCAACTAGGGCTAAGCTCAGTTGGCCAAGACTCTTGCATCTCACTAGGAGGTCAAGAGTTCGAATCTCCCCGCCTACGTGCAAGGGCTTTTCCTTTCCTTGTTTCGTTCTTTGTTTTTACCCTGTAACGGGCTTATTTCTTATATTGGTTAAGTTGTTGGGCTTGGTTGTCTCCTGGACTCTCACATATAGTGTCCCGGGTTGGTATTATGTTGTACTTCATATGTGATATAATTGGGTTGGTATCTTATAGTTCATATGTGATGTAATCGATCTCTCTTCTATCAATTGATAAATAAAAAAAAGATCACTACAAGAATTTAGAGGATCTGTAACCAATATTGTGGTCACAAAAAAGGTATGATCTGGTTGCAAATTGATTTAGCGACCATAAAGCTTGATCACAAACGTAGTCGCAACAAACTAATCGAATTTGAACTGTGCTTTTTTATTCTTTATCTTGTTTCTTCCTTTTTGCCGTTAACTACCAATAGGAAAATGTCATGGCTCGTTCCTTTCCTTTTGTGATTTTATTTTTCCTTTTCCTAATCAGCTATGGTTAAGTTTAGAGTGGGGTCATCTATTCACCAATAAGAGTGGGTAATGTTCACCCACTTTTTAGGTGGGTGAACAAAATTGCGGACTTGGGAGCTCGTAGTGACCCAAGTCACTACACCCCTGTAGTCATGGGCGGAGGACTAAGGGACAAGACGGTCAAGTGACCCTGCTCACTTTAATTTCTCACAAGAATTTTTGATAGTTTCGAGCAAAATTTTACAATTTTGACCCGCAAAAATTTCATAAATTGCCCCAACTTGCTTAAAATGCATAAAATTCTCAAGTTTCTTCTTTTTCCGAGAGGTGATAATATTACAAATTTGGCTATCATACATTATTTTCGAAACATAACAAGTCATTGGGACCAATTATAGAGCAAAAATATAAGTATCACTATGAATATATATATACAGTGAGCTTCCTATCCAAACCACTAAAATCCGGACTCCGTCCGGACCTCATAGTTCCGGACCAAATCTCGATGATCCGAACCGTTAGATGTATATAGCGTTTTTATCAAAAACTGCTCCGATCAACCCCTTCCGGGTATTTTTTTTGGACAAATCCTCATGTTAGACCTTAAAAACACGTTTTAAACACATCTAACGGTTCGGATCGTTAAGATTTGGTCGGATCGTTAAGATTTGGTCCGAAAAGTGAAGAAAAAGCAGTGGTCCAGATTTTAAAATGTCCGAATTTGAAGTGAAATATATATATATATATAGGAGGAGGATCTTATAAGGGCTCCCTTACATAAGCCTTATGTAAGGGATTTGTCGTTCGAGATTGAATTTCAATGATCCGAGACAATCCGAACCGTTAGATGTGTTTAAAACATGTTTTTCAGGTCCAACGCGAGGATTCGTAAAAAGAAATACCCGGTAGGGCTTGATCCAATCAGTTTTTGAAAAAACGCTATGTATAACGTTTTTATCGAAAAATGCTTGGATCAAGCCCTTTCGGGTACTTTTTTTTACGAATCCTCGCGTTAGACCTTAAAAACACATTCTAAACGCATCTAACGGTTCGGATTGTCGAAATTCAATCTCGAATGAAAAATCCCTTACATAAGCTATGTACGGGAGCCCCTATAGGATCTTCTTCCTATATATATATATATATATATATATAAATATTTGACGTAGCGGAATTCACGAGAGACTAGTTAGCGTACTAGTCCAAACGAAGATAGGTCTCGAATCCTCGAGAGTTCTTGAATCCACAAGAAGAAAGAGATGAAACTCTGATTTGTTTATTGAATAAAAGCTATATAATGTCGTAGGCTTACACCCTTATTTATAAACTAAGCCCTAACTCAACTAGGAAATAATAGAATCTTGCTAACCAAGAAAAATAATAAAAGGATACTAAAAAGACTAATAAAAATAAAAGATTTTGCTTAACCTACTTATGGAAATTAAGACTAATACCTAATAAAAACATGCCAAAACAAGTGGCAGAAAATTAAAATAACCTAAATCAATCTTTTACTAAAATAATGTTTCCATAATTTAAAACCCTTGGTATCTTGTTCTGCATCAGTCTCCTTTTCTGCAAAAGAACTCGACCTCGAGTTCTCGTTAGGAAACTGCTATCTTCCATGCCAAATAAATAGATACTTGGAATACTTCAACCCCTTGATTTCCTTCCATAACATCAAAGAAAACAATCTTTGTGATGTCTTCTTTGCATGCTTCAATTGATTGATAAGATCCACTAAATGAATATTGAGAATCAATCGTATTGTTGCACTCCAAGAAAATCAACGTCGTCACCTTGATTTTGCGGGTTCTCTTGATTCTGTACCAACTTGGCATTGGTTAACACATCAATAATCAACCCATTTAGAAAGACTGGCTCGACCATGTTGTCATCACATAAGGTGGCAGCTTTGATCGCGTCATTCTCTTTTTGCTCTGTTGTAGGTTTGCCAGACACCCTTTGGCTGGAAGGAATCATAACAACATTATGGCCTCCCAACGGAAAGAGTAGGTGTTATCACGACCCTTATATACCACATCAACATCAAACTGCCAGGGTCTACCTAACAGTACATGGCTAGCATCCATCTCAATAACATCACATGCAACTTCAGCCTTATAAAATTTTCCAATGGAAAGGGGAATTTTACACATTTTAATTACCTTTGTTGTTGGGCCCTTCTTGATCCACCCAATGCTGTAAGGTGAAGGATGGGATTCTGTCGGCAACTTCAGATGGTCCACCAGCCTCCACGCCATAAAATTCTCACAAGTTCCATTGTCCACAACCAGATCACACACTGTTCGGTTGATCGAACAACTTGATCGAAAGATTTCATGCCGCTTGTTGTTATCCTCCAACTTTGGTGTAGACAACACCCTTTGTACCACACAGTTTACTCGCTCTTTTGGTTCCTCCTCAACTTCGAGTTCTGATTCTTTTTCACTATCCACATGATTAGTTGGGCGTCTCCCAACTACAATCTGGTTACCGGGCTGGCGTTAGGCAAATCTCACTGCGCGTTCTCGAACCTGACTAAGAGGACAGCGTTGGGCAACTCCCACCACGCGATCTTCTTCAACCCTTACTGCTTCTTGGTCGAGGTGTAGAGACAGCTGCCGCAAACGTTTCACGGATTTCTGTCTGAAAATCTGTGAACCACTTTTGTTCTTCTTCAACCACCGCCCTTAGATCAGCAAGCCCTTAAGCAACGGCAAGGGGTGTGTCTTCTACTTTGTTTGGTGCCATCGAGCCAGGAAAACCCCGCTCTGATACCACTTGACGCAGCAGAATTCACGAGAGACTAGTTAGCATACTAGTCCAAACGAAGATAGGTCTCGAATCCTCGAGAGTTCATGAATCCACTAGAAGAAAGAGATGAAACTCCGATTTGTTTATTGTATAAAAGCTAAATAATGCCATAGGCTTACAGCTAAGCCCTAACTCAACTAGGAAATAATAAAATCTCGCTAACCAAGAAAAATAATAAAAAAGAAACTAAAAAGACTAATAAAATAAAAGATTTTGCTTAACCTACTTATGGAAATTAAGACTAATACCTAATAAAAATATGCCAAAACAAGTGGCAGAAAATTGAAATAGCCTAAATCAATCTTTTACTAAAATAACGTTTCCATAATTTAAAACCCTTGGTATCTTGTCCTGCATCAATATTTTTTGGTAAGAACCATAAATATACGTAATAGTTAACCTCCTAATTTAGTTTTTTTTTCATGAGCAAAAAGAAAAATTAACTTGCATATAGATCTAATTTTTGACCCCGTTAACCTAAAATCTTGGCTTCACCCTTGCCCGTTTGTAACCTTAATTGTGGGCCCTCTAAAATTTTCTTTCAGGACGTAAATCATTTATTTTTTGAGAAATGATGAGAACATTAGAACATCCCTAATGGTATAATCAAAACATCTAAATAACCAAAGTTAGCAATGTTTGTCCAAAAATTGACTCACATTGGCATAATCAAAGTTAACAACCTTTCAGCCAATAACCAAATTTTGGTATTTGGATAATCAAAAGTAACAACATTTTCTCAATAACCAAATTTTGGAGACCACACCCTATTTATAAGTCTTTTTTGGTAGAATGAATTCAAAAGTAACAACATTCTCTCTCCATTTTTCAAATACTTACTTCAAAACTCATTTTTTTTGCACTTTCTCTCAAAAATTCGAAATTATCAATTTTTAATCTTTACCAAAATATGTTCAATATTGGTCTCATTTTAAAGGTATTGTGAATATCTTTTAAATGGTACTAATATTATAATAAGTATATGTACAAATTCAAAGTTGTGCCCATTTTATGAATAAAAATAGAATGAGTAATACTTTTTTTTTATTATGGACACAAAATACCATTGTCACGCTCCACATTGTTAACTTTATAAATGTTTAGTATGGATAATCAAAGTCTAATGTGGCAACTTTTGATTATCCAGTTTTGGTTATACCATTGGTGATGCTCTTATGGGTACAAAAAAATTATGATCATGTGAGATTGGTAGATACACAATTGAGACAAATTGGTCTTACAGTTTATTCTCTAAATGATATTGGCCATCCCTTTTAGTAAAATAAATGGTATTCGACCATATGACTACCAATATCCATTTAATTTAATTTTTTACATGATCGAACTACTCAACATTTCCGACAAATTGAACGGTCCCCAACCCAAATACATCCAAATGCATATTATAGAGGCCCATTATTGAGGTCACCATAGGGTGTAGTGACTTGGGTCACTACGGGGACCCCAAATCCCAAAATTGTACTCTTAAAGATCACTACAAGAATTTAGAGGTTCTATGACCAACATTGTGGTCGCAAAAAAGGTATGATCTTGTTGCAAATTGATTTAGCGGCCATGAAGCTTGATCACAAACGTAGTCGAATTTGGTGTTTTGCAACCAAAGTGTGATGTGGTCGCATTCTGCTGTTATATCATAGCCGACTCCGGATCACATCACCTATTTCGCTAACTAAATGGTTGGTCGCAGTAGCACTTACTGGAAGGCTAGTGGTTGGTCGCGATCATCTAAATGCTGGCCGCAATTACATTCCAACCACTAGCCGACTTCGGATCACCAAATGACTATATGGCTGGTCACGATCATCTAAAAGGCACCACTGGTTGTAAGAAACTAATTTTCCTCTACACCTAGTGGTTGGTCGGGATCATCTAATGACTAGTCGCAATTACATTCCAACCACTAGCAGACTTCAGATCACCAAATGACTATATGGCCGGTCACAATCATCTAATATGCACCACTGGTTGTAAGAAACTAATTTTCCTCTACACCAATGCACTAACAGCCACCATACCTGCTACTACTGTTGTAACGACCCAAATTTTCACAATACTTTTTCAAATAAAATAATTTTATTATTAAAACTCTAGTAATGTTTATTTTATTTTGCTCGGTGATTACTTAGTTCTATTCGAGACTAAATATCTAGTCTAATTGGACCTAAATAATTTGTCCTACAATACTGCTTCACCCTCATATATATATTTATTGTGCATGTATTTATTCATTTTCAGTACCCAAATTATCTAACTAAAACTCCCCAACTCCTTTTCATCTTAACTAGACCCATCATCCCACATGTCTTTCATAGCCATCACCCTTTGTTCAGCCATTTTCGGCAACCCATTTATCCCATCCAATTAGAGCTTGACACACCCCTATAAGACATTCCTCCAACACACTCTCACACCTCTTTACCCATTAGATTGAGCGTAATCTACCACCCTTTTTTATTACTTTTCCCTTCTTAATTTTTCGGCAGAAGCAAAAGAGAGAGAGTTCCACTACTTTCTTCTTCTTCTTTTTATGTTTGTTTGCCGTGAAAGAGAATTAGAGGTGGCTGGGTAGGAAAAGAAGAAGAAGAAAACGAAAGAAAAAGGAAGAAGAGGAAGTTCAGTCCGTTCGACGCAACCGAGGCCCATCCAAATCACTCCGGTTTAGCTCAATCTTCCGAAGGAAGGTAGGTTACATCCTACCGAACCCTTTGATGTGTTTAACTGTGATTTCGTTGAATAGAAACAAGAACCCAGTAGTTAAATCTTATCTCCCTAAATATATTGTATATGGATTGATTGTTAAATGTTGAATCGTTTGTGTATGCATTTTTTTTTACCGGAATAGATTTCAAAATGAAAAGAGGATCGAAGTACACATGGGTCAACCCGAGATCCCACGTAATCACCACTGCTATGAAAAACTCCTAGTATTTGAAATGTCTGATAGGATACTTAGCCAAAGAGAATTTGTAGTTGTCTCCTATAAGAAAAGAAAAGAAGAACAAATTGAGCTTCATATTAACTGTGCACTAATTATCCCATGTGTTGGAATTGTGCCTCGAATTAAAGACGTTTTCGGAAGAAGGGAACAGCTTCGTCGCGCTCCGCATGCTGTCAGGATTTTCGGGTGGTTTGTTGGAAAAATCGCTCGGGCGGGTTTGGAGCCGCCTGGGCGCGATTGGCAGATCGTCGTTTCTGCCCGGGCGGGTTTGTCCGAGTCTTGTACAGTTTTGGACCGGTATTGCGCATTTTTTGAGGGTTTTAACTTAATTTTCTGTACTTTCTTATAAATAGGAGCCTTGTGGCCTCCTAGGGCTTTGGACTTCTTGAGTTGGGTGGGAGGTGCCCGTTTGAAGAAGGTTTCTTGTTTGGCTATTAACTCCGTGGGGAGTTTGAGCAAGTCTTCTGTTGCATCAGTAATGGATGCATTGGGTGGGAGGTACCCGATTGAAGGCGATTGCTCGTTTGGGCCATTAACTCTGCGGTGGAGTTTGGTGTTTAGTTCCGGGTGGAGCTTGAGTGGATCTTCGTTTGCATCCTTGAGGGGTGTGTTGGGTGGGAGGTGCCTGTTTGAAGATGGAGGCTCAATTTGGTGGCATGTGCGGCTAGGTTTCCTGAGTCGCGTTTGCAAGGTCAAGCAGTCGTGTTTGAGCCTTGTTCGTTGGTGCCGTTGGCGATCGCCCGTGAGGGGTGTTTGGAGAAGAGTGGTTTGTCGAAAGGATTGCTCTATGGTGTTGAGTTCAATGGAATTCAAGTCAAGGTGGAGAATTGTTGGAATTGTGTCTCGAATTAAAGACGTTTTCAGAAGAAGGGAACAGTTTCGTCGCGCTCCGCATGCTGTCAGGATTTCGGGTGGTTTGCTGGAAAAACCGCCCGGGCGGGTTTGGAACCGCCCGAGCAGGATTGGCAGATCGTCGTTTCCGCCTAGGCGGGATTAGGGCCGCTCGGGCAGGTTTGTCAGAGTCTTGTACGGTTTTGGACCGGTATTGTGCATTTTTTGAGGGTTTTAACCTAATTTTCTGTACTTTCTTATAAATAGGAGCCTTATGGCCTCATAGGGCTTTGGACTTCTTGAGTGAATCCCTTTGTGGGAGCCCCCATGGGGTTCTCCGTAGTGTGTTAGGGTTCCGTGGTTGTTCCATTGGTTAGTCTTTAACTATTGGGATTGGATATTAGAGTTTTTTGCTTGTCTCTTTCGTGTTCTTGAGACTTTGTCCCTAGATATCTTTTGGGTGTTTCAATTTGGAGTTACGGGTATAGTCGGCTCTTTGTATTGTCTCTCGTTCATAGTGAATCCTCTATCACTCCTCGCCCGTGGACGTACCTCTAAGAGCTTCGTGCTTTGGGGGGAACCACGTAAATCTTTGTGTCCTTGATTTTCGCTTGTTGGTTTGTTTTCTCTTACTTCGTGGCCTGTCACAACACCATGTCTTATTTCGATTCTCTAAATCATGTTAATAATTTAGTTAATCTCGCCGTTACTGCCACTTTGAATTCATGTCTCAATTAGGATTTGATAAATTGTTAACCTGATGGTATCGATCCAATGGAAGTGTTTTCTTGCTTCTTTTGTCATTTCATTCCTCTTTAATATGGGTCACTGTTATGATTAGCTTTTAGTCATCAATATATTGAATGTTTCTCAGTGATTTTTATTATTGACGTCTACATTGTTTATTGTTAATTAGAACTTAAACGGACATTAGGTACATGGGTGGTTTACGATTTGGAGAGTAATCTGTAGACGTGATTTGTAAAGAAATGAAAATGGAAATGCGTGAAGTTTTGTTGAGCTGATAAGCTGTGGCTCCGAGGGTGACCGGAGTGGGCCCTGGACGGATGATTATTTTGAATACGAAACCTTGGATAGGACATGGTGGTGATTGACTCTTAAGAATGGTCGGGTTATAAGGGTGGCACTGTGCTTGCGTCACAGCCCCGGGGATGAGTTGTGGGGCCACACTCCCGGTGAATCTTGTTTTCGTGCATTGGGGTCATGGAAGTGGTACTCGGGTATATAACCTTGGTTCTTCGTCCGGATTTTTGCAAGGGGGGGTCGAATCACACCAGTTGCCCTATGCCGGAGGTTGAAGGGTAGGATGGATCTCGTGGCCGAGAATCCTAGATGACACTTAGGTTAATGGCTAGTAATTAATCAGTGTTGTTATTTGTGCTATCTCCTACTATTCGTTTATTGTGCATGTTTATGTGTTAGATACGTGGGGTTAAGTAGGGCTAGGATATTCCTACTGGGCTTTTTAAGCTCACAGGTACTTGTACCGCGGTGATTTATCACCAGGTAATGAAGATGGAGCAGAGGCGCAATATGATGGAAAACAGTGATGCTGAGAAAGGAGTCAACGAGCATTTGGAGGCCGGATCAATAGATATCTAGATGTTTTGAACGTTGGAATTTTATTGCTAAATCTCATTTCGAAGAATGTAATATTTTGACAAATACTTATTTCGATATGGTTGTATTATGGTGACATCACTTTTGGTTTGATGACGCGATAATTCTTATGAATTTTTTTTTATAAATGTTTATGTACTTATCTTAATGCTCCTGAAAATCAGGGCGTTACAACTGTGGCTTTTTGTGAGAGCCAGTAAAGGAAAAACCCTCATGTCATATATGTAAGCTTCTCAAGACTATCAAACAACTGACAATTCAAAATAGCGTTCAATATTTCTGAAAAATCATTTAGGGTTAATCCCAAAGAAGTCTAGATCATTCATTTTTTTGTCTAATCTTGAACTTATGAGCAATTTTTTAGATTGGATCATTACTATTTGGATTGGGAATGGTGGTGAGGCTTGTGGGAGTATGTTTTCAGGTTTGTTGAAGAAAAGGGTAATTTTAAATAAATTAATCCTAAAGAGGGTGTCCAAGAGAATTGGGGTCCGAGAAAATTTTATTGGGTTTTCAACCGTTTGAAATAGAACCACTCTTTTAATTTTGTATTAATCAATTATGACCCTGTTCGGTTACCCAGTTTAGTTTTAGTTTAGTTTTGTTGACATCATCATTTTTCTCATTTCTCTCTCTATCTCTCTCCACTCATTACACCTTTTGACATCATCAAAATTAAACTAAACTACCAAACGAACAGGGTCATATTACTTTTCACCAGTCTTGAAGATTACTAGCACTAAACAAAATAAAGAACATCACCGCCGGCAAGTAAAATTGTTATCGGTACATTTAGGCTCAGTTTTCTCAATTGTTTAAATTGACTAAATGGACTAAAGACTTGGTCGCATGAATTTTGAGGTAAATCATTTTTCTCATATAATCAATAAATTTGAAAGTTGGCAGAAATAACTTTACTTTTGATTCTAGCGGGAATGCGATATTTTTAATATAAACTTAAACTACTTTAAATTATTATAATGTGTTTGGAGATTTTAAAATTCGATACCATGTTTCATACTCCTAACACTTTTGGTCAACACCTAATAGTCTGAATTTCCCCTCAACAATAGGACAAGGGGACCAATGCACAACAACATGTTGTGCCTTAAATTTGGGTCTTGTCCCGAGCTCAAAACAATCGGAACTGCTCACTATTTAGAAAATAGACGCTAACAATAATCTCTTTAAAAATCAAATTCATCAGACATCGGTGGTTCACCGACTAAATCAAATAATCTTACAGTTTATTTTTCGAGCTATATTTGTTGTTACTATGTTAAAAACAGTGCGTGATTCGTTACCTAAATTAACAATGTCCGATTGAACTAATTTTTTACAAGAACATTACACGGATTAAGATATAAAAAATGAACCGTATGGATCATATATTTTTACAGAGTTCGGTGAAAGACCCGTATAGAAGGCACAGCAAGGCCGTGTACCAATTTGCCTGGCTGCCGACTAGTGTGTCGGTGGTGACAAAGGGATCGGTTAGTGGGTCAGCCCTTTCGTGATCTGTAATTGCTTGATTCCAGCCTGTTATCCCTTAAATCTCGATCATCTCTCCCAACCCAAACCCAAGATCCACCGTTGATTGATTCCCCAACTAGTTCGCCAGTTAACCACAAGCTGAAAAGAGGAGCTTCTTGATGTAAGTCTCTTTCATTCCTCTCTCTTTCTATCCGTTGCAACGGAAGAAGGATTGTGTCATTTGCGTATTCCTCACAATACCCAGTAAGTTAAACTTTCTTCACTTGTTTTCTCTTTCAATAATCATGCGAAATCTGCACTCTAATTTTCTGGGTATGGAGTTTTTACTGCTGATTTGTTTAGTTGATTGCTTATTCTTAGCTTTATATTCGGAAAAGTGTAGGTGAAATCATTCATATCTGCTGTAAAATGATTTAGTGACAGTAACCGGTGATATACATCAGACCTCTTGTATTTTTCTAGCTGCTGGTACTCTTCGCATTTGACCCATTTCATAATTTTGAAAACTGAAACCCAATCAAATTAGAATTTGAGTTAAAATTAGTGTAAAAGGTTCATTTGGTATTTACCCATTTCAATGGACAAACTCAAATCTAAGCACAAATTTGACTAAAAGCTTTATTAATGGTAGAGTTGCAAATGGTAGAGTTGAATAAAAGATTTGAGCCCCCTTGATTTGGTTAAAAGTTTGAGGAGAACCCAATCTGGTATGAGAGATAAGTTTGATTCAAGGACTGGCGGTAGTTTAGAGGAGTCTTACTCAGAATTTGCTTCTGAGTCAATTAAAAGAGTAAGAGCTGGAGATGCTCTAAGACAAAAATGGTTCACCACTTTTTCTTTTTCTTTTTTTTGGCAGGAAAAATGGGAATCAAGTGGTGGGTTTTGGCAATCGTCTTGGTAATTGTGACGGTCGATATTGTTGAAGGGGATACGTCGAAACCACCAGAGGTGAAGAAGGAGAAAGGGAAGAAGGTATGCAAACAGGATTGGGAATGCGCATCTTGGTCCGTATACTGTTGCAATGAGACCATCTCTGACTACTTCCAGACCTACCAATTCGAGAATTTCTTCTCCAAGAGGAACTCACCGGTGGCCCACGCCGTCGGATTCTGGGACTACAAGTCTTTCATCACTGCCGCCGCTAATTACGAACCCATGGGCTTCGGCACAACTGGCGGCAAGCTTATGGGGATGAAGGAGATCTGTGCCTTCCTTGGCATTGTGGGCAGTCAAACCTCTTGTAAGTGTTCCAATTGCTCTAGTTCAATTAATGGTAAGTGATGCTATAATTCAAATGTTGGTTTTGTGGCCAAGGCTTGGGAATTAGGGGGTCTGAGGTTCGAAACCCCTCAGTTGCTATCAAATCTTATGGGGCCTAGTCCAAAAGGACCTTGTCCCAACTTTAATCGGGACTCCCCACTAGTGGCTGTGGGATTGGGTTCCTAGATTTTATGCACTAGTATTAGGTCATGTACTTTGTCAAACTTGTCCATAGAAAACTGGAGGATCTCATTAATGTGAAACCCCCTCGTTTAGTCTAATTACTTGTAAGATTATCTTGAGAGCTACAAGGTTCACATCGTCAAATCGTATGAGTTAGCACCCAATGTCAGAATCCCAAATCTCCATCCTTGGATCAGGTCTGTTTGGTTGTTGAGAAAGTGCCAGAGGAAGTCTTTAGATTTGTAGTTTGGACTTCACTCACTGGTTGACTGCATTTGGTGTAATGAGTCAAGGTATTCCTTGTTCTTCTTTCAATTTCTTCACTGTGAGACAGAGGTTAGGTGCTCAGTAGTTGATGGATATTGCAAAAAGGGTTTGTCAAATTCTATTCCATTGGGGGGATAAATTCAATTGAGGGATTCATCGGGAGAGTTTTGAGGACTTTCATAGAGATGCTATGGATATTATTACTGGTCTAGTTGAATTGCAGGCTATTTGATTACCTGGGGTGCAATTTTATGCCTTTTATTACTTTTGTGGATTTTAAGTCGAAGTATACATGACTAGCAGGTGGCTGCAGCCTGCAGGAACTAGAGCTGTAGAATTGTGAATGTATAATTATTTGAAATTAGGTAGCCTGAAAGTAGTTGTGTGCAAAGGTAATTTTCATACAGAAAACCCATTCGGAATGATGTGACAGTGACATTTTTGATATTGTGAGCTATGTGGTGGCTGTTTAGTTTGTAATGAAAAGTCTAATGCAGTCATTGTGTATTAACATTCATACGAAAGTTTTGTTTATGGCATTGGCATACTAAATTGATAATATAGCTGGTGCCATAACAACAAATTTTTGGTATAGAATTCCTACAAATTGATGTGGCACTTCATGGTCCTTCCATTTTCACTCAAACTAACGCAAAACCATTGGCTTATATTGTATCTTAAATGCCACTGTCACATCATTTTGGATATAAGAAAATTCTGATGAAATCTCGATGAAATAGCAAAAGGCAAACCATTTACCTACTATAATTAGTTGGTACAATGGACTTGCTCTATTGAAGAATGAGATGACATTAGCAAATTGGAAACTATAATAAGTTGTAAATGAAAATTCTGTCCAAAACTAATGGCTGTATATCTCTACCAAGTTTCTTACTTATCAAAAGCAAAGTCTACCAAGTATCTTGAGAAAATTTGTTGAACCAAGGATCCAAGATTTTACATCGGCAATGAGATTGATGGAAACACAGATAGTAAAATACTTGAAAATGGCAATAATTGTGGGGTCGTCAATAGAGAGCTAGATTATTCCACTAGATAATTCGTTGTTAAATTGGCTTTGTTCGGTGACATTGAATAGTTTGACACTATTTTTTTAAGTGGTGAATAGCGCAGTGGTGCGCAATTGCTTTGGAAGTAAGAAGCTCAGTGCTTTAAAATTCATTCTGCCTTGTGCCAATTTGAATAAATATGCATTTATCTTTTCTCATCTAGTATTTTGATCTAAATTACGATTAACTGAATTTGAATATTACCATATTTCATCTGGTTTTGAAACTCGAGTTTGGTCTTTGTTCAAAATACCTTTTAGATATTTGCTTTCTTAATTGTACAAAACAATAATGACCGGTCTAATTGATGCAGGTGGCTATGGTGTGGCCACAGGAGGGCCTTTAGCATGGGGTCTGTGCTATAACAGAGAAATGAGTCCTAGCCAATCGTATTGTGATGAAAGCTTCAAATATACCTATCCTTGTGCTCCCGGTGCTGAATACTACGGACGTGGTGCTATTCCTATCTATTGGTAAACTTTCCAAATTTTTTTCTTACCTTTTACTTCGTGTTTTTTGTGTCTTACATTTTCTTTCATCAGTGATCAATCTGTCAATTTTGTTTGAGTAATGCTTTATTGAGTTTGTCTTGACTCTTGATGCAACACCAATGTGCAGGGCTGGCCCTGAGATTTTAGGGGCCCAATATGGGACCCTCTATACGTTTTTGCATAATTTTGCTTAAAAAAGTCTAAAAATAGATGCGATTTTGCACCAAACGGGAAGGTTTGTATATTTCTTGGCAAGCCAATAAGTTATGATTGCAAGAACTTATTAAAAAATAAGGTATTTTGCCTCGTATACTAACTAAATTCAGTAATTAAAAGTAAAAAGTTCACTCGATTTTGTTTAGTTCACATCTTTTTGACAAGAAAATTGGAATTGGAGATAGCAACGAGTCATTATCTGTCGTTATCATGTTTTTTACTACCGAACTAATACTAACACATACATTCTGGTATATAAAACAAAATTAACATATGTTAGGGACAAAGAAAAAAGTAGAAAAATAACAATGTGAGAGTTTCGGGCAATCTCTCTCATTTGGAGACGGGACAAGAAACTAATTTTTTAAGTGTTATAAGGCCGACAACTATAGTGTCCATCAACAGTAAAACCATTAAAGGGGTTAGGATGTGAACCTGGAACATAAGGATAGGAGTGGATTTGAACCTGCACCAGGTAGCAAAAAATAAGCAGCCTTTACCACTTCTCCAGCGCCCTACACTATTCAAACTTGCTTATGGTAATGTGAGAGATGTGTTGCACAATGCTCTATGCAAAATGATGTGCCCTATGAAGCATGGATACATCTGAATTATCTGTAGCGGATACCGATACTCAAATACTCAAGGATATGTATCCTCCATATCCTAACATATCCGTAGTTTGAAAACTATTTTCTTCAAATTTTGAAAGTGTTGGATAGTTCTTGATACTTGTTGTCCCTTATCCAAACTAGCCTGGAATTGGTATTGCAGCGTTGCTCACATAGCATTATTGTAGATGGGATTATAAAAATAGGAATAGTTTTCAAATACATACCTTAATTAGTACGAGAGGAGTAAAATACTGAGCTTTGTTAAGACTTCCGACCCAAAACCAATTGGCAATGAGTGGAGAGGCTGCCCAGATTCATATACTATTTCTGGATGTGATTATTAATTGATGTGGGACAAAATCGAACAAGTTCAAAGGGTTATACGTTTCCAGAGTTTTCTGAATTGACGTATCGTTGATTCTCGCAGGAACTACAACTATGGAATGATAGGGGATTACCTCAAAGCAGATCTGTTGAACCATCCGGAATACATCGAGCAAAACGCGACACTCGCATTCCAAGCTGCAATTTGGAGGTGGATGACCCCAATCAAGAAGAACCAGCCTTCAGCTCACGAGGCATTTTTGGGCACCTGGAAGTTCACAAAGAACGACACCCTGTCAAATCGGGGCCCTGGTTTTGGAACCGCAATGAACGTCCTTTTTGGAGACGGAGTTTGTGGCCAAGGTTCCATTGATTCAATGAACTCCATGGTTTCCGAATACCTATATTACCTTGACTTGCTGGGAGTAGGGCGAGAACAGGGAGGCACAAATGAGGTGCTCTCCTGTGCTGAGCAGAAAGCATACAACCCATCCTCTACAACTGCTTCGTCCTGAGGTTCGCATGATTGTGTGAAGCAGTTCCTCATTGTTGTGGATCGATACTCTTCCATCAAGAACCATAAATAAGAAGGGGGCAAATAAGGATTTTGGTTTGAAGATGAGTATCAAAGTTTGTGTGAAGTTCCAATGAGTCTTCATAGTATACTGTTAAATGAATATTTGATTTGGTGTCGCCCGTCGTCATTCTGTAGATGTTGTTACGTGGAATTCATTTTATTCGTGTAATTTGTGTATTACGTAGTTACTGTGAGATTTGCAATACTGTAAGAACGTTTGTATTTATCTGTGGAAGTTTTCTAAACTTGTTCAGAACTGGATCTCGCGGTTGTGTCATGCTTCTGTTGTTTGAAATCTCCTTTACGATTCGGAAACTGGTTTGTTTCGGGCGCGAGGTGCTTGTGTTTGTGCGCGCTTCTGTTTTGTGGGTGTAAGAGAGGAACTAAATGGATTTTGGGTTTGGGAGTAGAGTAATTCATCGAAGTAGTGACTTGAGCTTGGAAGACTTGCTAACATGGCTCTGACATTTAAACATTTCTTTCCGGGAAATGGATCATTTCCGATCTAAGTTTTGGACTGAACGGGACAGTCTAAACCTGTATACCGGCTTTTTGCAAATTCATGCTTTAAACTAGTACTATTTTTTTCCGGCTCAAATACCTGTAGGTAACCTGTCCCCATTCTGGCTTGTTGGCTAATTGATTTGAAAATACCTGTAGGTAGACATTAGCATACTATAAGTGAATTTGGTTTTCTTTGACGTAAATACACTTATCTAAAGAAGAGCAAATTATTGTTTAGTGTAGGGGTGAGAATTTCCAACACGACATGAGAACCTAAAACAAAATTAGTGGGTTAGGGCCGGCTATTTTTGACACGGAACACGAATATGACAAGACACGATAACATGAAAAGCTAAACAAGTCGGGTTACCGGTTGAGAGAATTCTAACAGGAACACGACACGACATAGAAATTTATGAAAAGACACAATAACATGACACAAACCCGACACAAAGTTAGTGGGTTAGGGTCGGCTATTTTTAACAAAAAACATGAATATGACATGACACGATAACACAAAAAGCTAAACAGGTCGGGTTAAGATCGAGAGAATTCTAACCCCAAACACGAGATGAGACGACACAACACGACACGATACCCATCCCTAGTTTAGTGGTGGTTAGTTTGATGGTGTGAAGTATTGAGATCCCCAAAACATGGTAAGAAACAAAACTATTGTGGATACATGGTGAGGCCTCATAAGATTGCGGTTTTAGCCTCTTTTTTATTCTCCTAGTTATGGCCCTCTCATTTCTCACACTTCAGCAGGCATCATTATGTGCCCATTGTGAGCGACTATTTTTGAACTAGCCCTTTGCGTTAGATGGACTTGCTTCCAATAACTTTATGGACTTGTTTCTTGTTAGACTTGCACCCAATCATGGCTCGGTTCGTTAAGGGCTCGGCTCAACTTATTTAGTGAACGAACCAAATTCAAACTAGAGTTTTAGGCTCGTTTAGTAAACGAGTCGGTGTCAACAATTTAACTTGGTTCATTTGTATAGCATCAGCTCATTTATAGAGGCTAGTTTAGTAAATGAACCGGGTTCGGTTTGTTAAGGGCTCGGCAGGTTCGAACACTACAAAGCTCCGCTCATTTGCACCCTACCCCTAAGAGTGGTCGTTTTATGGGCACACTTTGGATGATCATTTTTAGACTTGTCTTTTGAATTAGATGGATTTGTTTCCGTAACTTTAAGAACTTGTTTGTTATTTTGTATTAGAATTGCACTCCAAAAGACATGCACATCTCTCATAGATTAGTCACTCCATGAGCCCACTTGGGGTGGACATCTTTTGACTGGTCATAAAAGCAGTGCATGAGAGTCTCATTTTTTTAATTTTTGCATTTTTATTTTTGCATTTGGTATTTTGAATTATGGCCAAAATGTATTATTGATTTGTAGAGTGTTTAGGAGAAATATGCAAAATTTATTTTGCAACACGAGTAGTGTTTGGGAGATTGTGCAAAAAAAATTGTGGGTCTTTTATGTTAACCAAAATGGAAAAATTGAAAAACGAAAAATCTAAAAGCTCCTCCCACCCGACTTCTAACTTTTGTTCTCTAAACTCAAAAACCAAAAATGCATTATAGGAGAATCCATTTTAGGTAAGATAAGCCAAACAACTACAATTCGAAAAGGTGAAATTTAAAACGGAAAAATTGAGATCATCCAAACACCCTCTTTGTATTAAATTGACTCGCTCTCATTAGTTAATATTTCTCTCTACGTTTGGTTATTCTTGCACCCAAAAAAGTCTACACATTCCTCAGAAAGGGATCATTCTATGGCCCATTATAATAAGTGACCATCTTTGGACACATAATTTCATGCACTAGTTTCTTGTTTTCGTTGGACTTGCACCCCAATGGCCAATGTTTAATATAAGGGCAAAATGTTCCTGACAAGTCATGGTTATCATGGATTGGTCATTATTGTTGGGATCCCATGTGTTTGGTGGTTTCAGTACCTAACATCATCAAACCGATGAATATTGCTTGTCCTCGTCACTAAAGAGTAAAGTTCCTTTTAAAAAAGGGATTTGGGTGGGTGTTGTGCACATGGATGTTATGCACTTCTCGGTTGTCCGATCATATTTTGGACGCCCTGGATGCATTGGGCAATTTTAATTTAATTTTAATTTACTTTTATCGGTAAAAAATCAAAACACATCCGGACCATCCAAAATATAATCGGACGGCCGAGGGGTGCATAGCACCCAAGTGCACAGCACCCACCCCGTTTCCTTAAAAAAGAGAGAAAATGCTAACCACAATCCTCACAGCGGTGGATAATATGCAAAAGTATATCGACATCCAAGAAAAGTATTTTGATATCCGTCAAAATGTCTTAATGTTTATATAATGTGTATTGAAATTCTAAATTATTTCGCATCACATGCATATTATCCAGCCTCTAATGTGCTTTGTTTAGCAAGACGCTTAAAGAAATACTAGTATTGTAAACAGAGCATCTCCAATAGTTCTCGCTATTTGTTAAGAGTCAAAGTTAGTTTATTTGACTTCTTACAGTGTTGTTCGATCAAAATTAAGAAAAAGTGCTCAAAGTTGTTTATTCTACTTGTTTTTTTTCCTCAGTTTTCTACTAAGGTGCATTATATACTCTTGCACCACTTATATTAGCACAAATTAATAAAGTTTTTTTAGTGGTAGAAAAAATTCACAAATAATCACTTTTGACAATGACAAATAAACTAAAATAATTTATTTGGAATCAACAAACTTCATTAGAAAATGCTTAAAACCAATAATTGTCTATTGTTAAAAATAGTATTCTTTCAACTATAGATAATAACATGATTAGCTAGGAAAATGCATTCGGTGAGCAGTACTTTGGAAAAAAAAATCCTCTAATGATACAAAAAAATTTAAAAGTTTATGTTCGTTAAATTACCGGGCTAAAATACCATGTTTAATCTTTTTACCTTTTATTAGCCATATATATTGATTTTTTCTGATAAAAAATCAAGAGCCCTATTTTTTAAATTCACTTTAAGCCTTCCAAATATCAGGGCCGGCCCTGCCTGCATTATTCTCCTCTGCTTGAGAAAACTCGTCATCTAGTTTTCATTCATTACTTGAAGTAACTTGATAGACCTTTTCATGTCTACATCAACCTTGTACTTCAAATTAATTTTTTCGAATCTAGATTTCAAACAATAGTCATATCATATGGAACACGTTGTTTAGCAAGATGGATTCAAACACCCATGTACCCTTGATGGCTTCAATATTAATCGGGTACCCTAAATTCAGACTAATGAAGTCCTCTAGATCTTCATCGTCTACTAATCCAGCATCTTGTGTAAGAAGACTATAAATTGACACCCAAAATTAGGCTGAAACCGGTTCGGTTCAGTCCGGTTCGTGGCCATATTTGAGAGAACCGAGAAAATTCTGTACGGGAGCAAGACTGAATCGAAACCAGTTGTATTTTTCTCGGTTCGAGCCGGTTCGATCGGTTCGGACGAATGGGTTACAATTCGGGCAAAGCCCAACATGATTCTCAGACCATTAAAATCATTTTCAACCCATAAAAGTCATTTTCAAGTTGCAACCCATTCAAAATTTCAAATGTTTAAGTTGGGCTGAAAAAAAAAAAACTAATAACATCTACAACACAAACAAGCATCTCAACAGTCTCAACCAAATTTCAAGCGTTCAACAGCAGCTACTTGATGTCTTGAGTGAGTCTTGACCAAAAAAAATAATAATAAGTTAACTACAGACAAAGAGATTAGATTCCTTCCGTCAGCGGCGAAAACTATAGGTTTTTCACCACCATCATATTAGGCATCACGATGTGTTAATGAGTGATCTGAATCGTTCATCTTGTATGACCTGCAGAATAATATACTCATTTCGAACGAAAATTAGCTTCACCGGACATCAATAGGTGTTTCAAAATATTTCATTGTGGTTTATAAAATGGATGGTCATCGAAAGTTTAACTTGACAAGATCGAACCGTCCATTTTATTGACTAAAATTTAACTTTTGATAGACCTTTTCATATCCAATTAAGCTGATTTTTTGCGAGAATATACTACACTATGGACCTTACAAGATGAACGATTTGGATTACAACAATAATGCACGGTGGAATCCACAATAGGCGGCAGTGGAAAACCCACCGTTTCCACTGCCGGTGGAAAGAATTTATTCTCACAGACAAATTTGAAGGAAATCCCAGATTCCAGATTCTCAAGTCTCCAACACAAACAAGTTTCAAGGTAATTAAAACATCTCAAGTCTAAAGTCTAATTAAAATTAAACAAAGAACACAAACAAGTTTGAAGGTAATAAAACATTCAAAGTGCCAACAACCCAATGTGGGGGTAACTTCCCCGGAGTGACCCCTTTGGACCGCCCTGGACGCTGAAAGTAAGGGGGAGCCGCTGTGGCCTCGCCGTGATCCTGGCCGCTGAGCAAAGCAAGCAACCTGCACACTGAACAACCGTGTTAGTGCCTAG
>JAXBDA010004606.1:0-28074 GCA_036023075.1 Gaultheria prostrata | reverse complement strand
TTCCCTAATATTATTCCGGAAACATTATATAAAAAATGCGGTTCTTTACACTACCATTTTCCAATTCCCCCACATTAATCATCATCTAACCTTTTAAACATTTTCTTGAAGTTTCCAGATTTTAAATTGAATTTTTTTTTATTACGAATTTCCGGGTCTTTACAGAGGCAGGAGTTGATTTTTTTGAATTTTCTGTACAAAATTAGAATTTTTTTTTTAAATTAGTGACATTTCACTAATTTGTTTTTGTCTTTATGTTTGATTGGAAAAGTTTCTTGTCATTCCCCTTAAAAATGTCAAATGTTTTGGATTTTTGGCTTAGTGACCCATTAATAAATCATATCCACCATATGAAATCACCCTCTCTCTCTTTCTTTTTTTCCTTTCTATAATCTAATTATTGACTATATCAATAAACTACTATTTTTAAAGGATATGGGCACATGGTTTTATGGATTTTTTATTTTTAATATATTGAATCCCCCCATGTAGTTGTAGACACCCGCAATTTAAGTCCTCGTGCACTTTTAAATCCCCAATGATGAAAAGAAACGCTCGGGAAACACCTTGGAACAATACCCTTCAAGTCAAAAGAGCCTAGATTGGTCAACTGTACCGCACGGTACAATAACTCTCACGCATGACATGTTTTCACTCAAAAATCAAGTTCATCGAAAAACTCTCCTGCGCGGTATAGTTACTGCACGGTCACTAATTGTGCCGCGCGGCACCATCATATGTCAAATCGGAAAATTCTGGAGTGCCAAGCAGCTCCTTTCTTTGACAATTGCATTCCCTTTTCATGATGATTTCGTACGAGCATAAAAGGCTACCCTCGGTAGCTCGCAAATTTGGCGTGAGAATCACATTTACGTAAAGGAATCACAGTACCTCTTGCCTATATAACTGAGGTGCTGCAAGGCAAAAACAGAATGGAGAACGCCATGAAATCTCTCTCTTAAGCTCTGCAAAAATTACGTCATCTTTACTACCAGCAATTCCAACTTGCAAAATTGGGCGTTCTGTATGATTTTTCTTCCTTTTAGCTGCAAACTTCAAGGTGGGTTGCTGCAACTTGTCGGAAAATAGCAATCTGTCCATCCGAGAGAGAGAGAGAGAGAGAGAGAGAGCACGCCGGAGTTAGGGCTGAAAATGCCGGAGGTGTATTCTGCCGGAATTGGGTCAGTCGGGCGGAGTTGGTGTTTGATTAATTAGGTTTTATTGAAAAATTGGTATAGGGGTATTTTTGAGATTTTCTTGAATTGTGGAATGAAAACATACTAGGATGAGGACTTAAGTTGTGTCCCCAAATAGGATGGCTATTTAAATTTCTTTTGTATTTTTGTTCGACAATTGCACGTGTTTTTGTCGTGGATACTTATGTATGAAAGAAGAGATATATTATAGGAGTTGCATATAAATATAATATTCATATATATATACATATATATATATATATATATATATATTCTAGAATATATATGATATATTATATTTAATCCTTTGTGTATATATACAAAAAGGAATCTATCAATACCATATACCAATGTAGTTAGCCCCCCTTAAAAGCCTCCAAACCCCTAATCCTAAATTCTCAGGATTTTATCTTTCTAATTTTCTAAATTTTGAGAGAAACAGAAAGAGGGGGGACATGGGTTAGTGGGTAAGAGAGAGAGCGGGGGGAATAGAAAATGTATTTTTTTTCTCAACTAGAGTTGTGGTCATTAAAAACATGAGGTCGGAAAAAATACCAATGTGATTTCTTTTGTCCCGTGCATCGGTTTAAAACTACCGTTGGGACTGTTTGATGCACTAAAACGGGGAAAAAAATATCGTGAACATGTTTTTGTTGTTGCCCCGTGCATCGAATGGGCACAGCGATAGTTATATACCTATATGTGTATATATCCATATGTAATACTCCCTCTGTTCCAAAATAAGTATCCCTTATGGGACTGCGTGCCATTTTCAACGGTTTATATCTGTAATGTGAACTTCAAAAAATACATTATGGATCTTATTTAATACTCCCTCCGTTCCTAAATAAGTGTCCACTACGAAAAGTCGTGCCATTTTTCAAATCAAAAAATTAAGTGCTTCCATGCATCATTTTTCGAATTTTTTCGCACAGAATTAAAGTACACGATGAATACTTTAATCCGGTGCGAAAAAATTCGAAAAATAATACACGGAAACACTTAATTTTTTCATTTGAAACAAGGCAAGAGAGAGAATATGGGACACTTATTTAGGAACGGAGGTAGTAGATCTTAATTAATTCTACTATACAAAATTATAAAAAACTATTATAAATTAAAATATGCATTATGGATCTTGTTTGATAGATCTTAATTAATTCTACTATACGAAATTATAAAACTATTATAAATTAAAAAATATAAGCCATTGAAAATGACACGCAATCCCAAAAAGAATATTAATGAATGTACAAAATGTAATATAAAAAGGATAAAAGTTAAAATTTGTAGAGTTTGCTGGAGTGCACACTTCTAAGTCACCGAATGAGATTATGTAAAAAGGTAACAAAGTACAATTTTGACGACGAATTTTGTTAACTATGATGGGGTGCTGTAAGAGCATCTCTACTAACTATTCTCTCTCTATCAACAAAACCGACTCTCTCCCTGTACAAAAAAATCTTTTTCTTCTTCGATGGCTAGGTGCTCCGCCGGGCTTCCTTCCCCCCCCCCCCCCCCCCCTCTTTCCACCCTTTTCTCTTTCCGTCTCTCCTCCCACCATATCCCATTTCTGATCTATTCTTCTTCTCATTTTCAAAATCTAATCGGTAGTAAAGTGTGCGAAGGACGACAACATCGAAGTGGTGGGTGTCATCGGTGTCATGGTTCTCGATGTCCAAGTGTCTTTGGGCTTTACCAGTTGATAGGCGACCCTCTGTAGGACTCTCGGTCGGCGACGAGGGCGGTTTTAGGTGAGGTTTTCTCTTCCTGTTTTTCTCCTTTTCTAGTCTATTTTTCAGACCCTTGACCCTGCGCGTCTGTGGATCTATCGCCTTTCGCTGCCATTCGGTCTTCTCATCCAAGTGCATCTCCTTCGGCTGGTTTTGTGTTGGGATCTCCAGCTTTGGCTTAACGGCGAGGTGATGTGTCGGTGGGGTTTTTTTTTATCATTGTGGTCTCCCGCTATGGTTGTTGTTGGGTGCCGTAGTTATTGCTTAATGGCTCGGGGAGCTTTCGACACAGTGTGCATGGCCTGTTTGGTCAGCGGCTCCACCCCCACTTGGTTCTCCAGTGGTGGAATTGATGGTCTTGTGGTGGTTGAGTTGTCAGTGGTGGTGGCTGTTACTGTGAGGAGCTATGGTGGAGGTGCTGGTGGGTGTTTTGTACTTTGGTTTATGGTTAGGTTTCGGGTTTTCTTGGGGTTGGGCTTAGACCACTTGTTTGGGCTAGGTATTTTGTGCTTTAATGTTTGATTTAGGCTTTGTAGGCCTTTGGCTGTATTTTCATTGTTTTAAACTGGCATTTTAAGTCCATGGGTGTTTGGGTTTTGCCCTATGGGTGTTCCAACTTTTTGTTGGACCATGTTTTCCTTCTCGATGTAACCTTAGCCGTGTTTCTTTCATAAAATTTTGTAGTTGATAAAAAAAAAAAAAAACATCTCCACTCCTTACCCAAATTTTTACTTAAATTTGAGTAAAAATTTGGATAAAAACTTGATTTGGTATGCCTCAATCCAACCCTCACTCAAATTGTACGGTGGAGATTTAATCCATAATATTGAATGACAAAGAATAAATAACAGTGCAACAAAAGAGCCTTGAAAATTTAATTCACATCGAATTTGGTGAAATATTTGAGTAAAACTCAAATTTGGTATAGATTCAGATAAGAAGTGGTCGAGGGTTTTGGATAATTTTTACTCATATTTGTGTTTGAGTCTAAATCTAAGGAATAAAGATGCTCTATGAACCTTCAAATGTAACCGAATAAAATAAGAACCTTCAAACAAAGTAACATACAAAAAATTTGGATTGTTGGGGGACGACATAAAGGGTTTTAATAATTTAAGGACCACAGAAAAAATTGGAATAGTTTAGAGGATGAAAACATATTTTCTTTTGGAAAAGAAAATGTTCACCCGTCAAAGATTTGGGTCAAACGAGAGGTTACCCGAGTAGAAAACCGATCCATCTAAGAATCCAAAACACAAAAACATCTCTCCGCTCCACTGCAAGTCTTCAACGAAGTGCATTTGCAGATTTCTTCCGACACACCTCTTCACAACCCATTCCCCTCCATTCTTCAATCACCGATTCACCCCAAAAATCTCTCAATATTTTCCAGACCCACCACTCGCAACTCTATAAGAACTCGATCCGAAGGCGGCGGCGGCTATGTCCGACGACGGGACCCTTCCCCTGGAGATCCTCACCGACTTACTCCTTCGATTACCCGTCAAATCCCTTTGCCGTTTCAAGTGTGTTTCTCCCTCGTGGAATTCCTTAATTTCCGACCCTTATTTCGTCAAAACACACCTCAATCGAACCAAGACCCAAAACCCTAAAAATCTCTATGAGAATAAGATCATCATGTCCACCTATCAACATCTCCACTCAGTAGATTTCGCCGACGTAAATTTCGCCGACGCAAAGCCGACGATCACAAAGCTTGAGTTTCCTACGATGGGACAGCACGCCGCCGTGTGGAGCTCTTGCGATGGTTTGCTTCTAGTATCCCAACATGTTCATTCCAGTTTATTCTTGTTAAATCCATCTACTAGAGAATGTAACAAACTTCCCTCACCTCCTTTTGTCGTCAATCCGGTTTGTAGGATACTCAGATCTCTATATGGGTTGGGTTACAATTCCTGTATGGATGATTACAATATTGTTGTGATGCTCTCTTCCTATAAAACTAGATATACTTCCGAGCGTGATATTAATAGCACTGTGGCTGTCTATTCACTGAAAACTAATGCTTGGAGTGGAATTCAGTATACCAATTATCATCTTGTGGAAAATTCTGGTGGGGTTTTCTTTAATGGATGCATCCATGGCCTTTGTTGGAGGGCTAGTTCCAAGTTCATTGTTGCTTTTGATTTGTCAGTTGAGAGTTTTAGGGAAGTGCCGCTGCCTGCTTCATTTCGTGGAAGCAAGATTTCTTTTTATGAAGTGGCGGTTTTTGGGGGTTGTCTCTGTTTGGTTAATAGGAGGGAAACTGAGATTTGGATGATGAAGGAGTACGGGGTAAGAGAGTCGTGGACCAAATCTACGATCTGTTCTGGGTTGCGAATGGCGAATTTGTTGTGTTTGTTAGCGGAAGACAAATTTTTATTGAGAACCACTGGAGAGAAACTTAAGCAGTTCGTCGTGTACGATTCGCAAAAAGACACGGCGAGGGACATGATAGTTTGTGGCATTCCGGCAAGATTTTCATTTGAGAGCACCTATGTGGAGAGTCTCGTATCTCCTCATCATGGAGGAGAAATTGGGAGGCAATGAATGAGAAGCTTCTTCAGGTTTCCATGACTTACAAATGACTATGTGCCTTCTTTTGTTGATAGCTTCCATATTTTACCCAACTTTTTGGAAGTTGCACGTCCATATATCCCTTGACATTTTTATCGATGTGTTGTGGGGCTGTTGTCAGGTGGTTCATGGATGTTTTGTTTTGGTGACAGGTATTAGAATGTGTAAGGTCTTGTGTCTTGTGTGGTCTTTACATCCTTTGTTTTATCATTGTTTTAGTTAGGTGTTTCCATAAATTGTCATGCTATGTATTATATATGAATCTCTTATTGATGAATAAAGTTCCTTTATTTGTTTAAATTTGTATTGTTATTTAATTGTATATCTCCGTTAGTTGATTTCAAACAGTTTTTATCGAACCAACAATGATTCGAGCAACCTTTTTTTTTTTTCTTTTTCGAGCAAAGTAGCAAACTATAAAAGCTAGTAAAAAGCTTCATGTTTGGCTTTGTCAGCTAATGGCTCATGTGTGGTCAGACTGCTTGTCTAATTATTGAACTGATCTTGATTGGGCTGTAAACGCTCTGCATACTTCGAGTTGTAGTTGTTTGTAGTTGAGTTTTAGAAGGTGGATATTTTATACTTACAAGAGGATCAAAGCACTCTGTTGGGACGATAGCTGCGACTACATGAAGGTGTATGCTGCTGGTTCTGCAGGTGGTTTGCTCTTCATTTCGAATGAAGGTGTTTCCAAGCTGGAGGGATCATGCTGCCATAGGAACTTTATAATCTTAAAAGGTACCCTTAATTCCAACTTTTCATGCACTCTTATAAACGTTTATGGGTCGTGTGATACAAGTGAAAGAAGGAAGTTATGGGTCTAGCTAATATCAAACATTCTTTGTTTGACCCGTGTTGCCTTGGGATGATATAAATGAAATAAGAAACATTGGTGAGAGGCAAGGCTGTTCAAGGAGAGAAGTGGGTATTGGGGATTTTAATACTCCACTTAATTGAAGGTTTGGAGCTGTTGGACTTCCAGATGTTAGGAACAAGATATACATGATCAAACCCTTAGCAAGGGGAAATATTGAGTAGGATTGACAGATTCCTTGTCCATCCTGAGTGGCTTTCCATTTTCAAACTGAAATTTGTGGGGATTTCCTAGACTAATATCTAATCACTACCCCCATTCTCTTGAAGGAGGATGACAGGATTGGGGCCCAAAGGCTTTCAGATTTTTCAACTGCTGGTCCTAACTGTCTTAAAGTAATGAGGAAAGCTTGGGAGGAAAATAAAGAGCAAGGTTGGTCCGCCTTTAGAATATCCAAAAGGCTAAAGGACATGAAAGAATCTGTGAAGAAGTGGAGCAAGGAGTAGGGAAATTTTCAATGGAAACTTGATAAGGTGGAGGAGCATCTTCATCAACTTGACTTACAAGCTGAAATCGTACTCTTTCAGTGGATCAAACTCTCAAAAGAAGGGAATTGATGGCTGACATGTGGAAACTAAGCAGGCAAATAGAGTGGATGTGGCTACAAAAGTCCAGAGTAATGTGGCACTTTAAGGGGGACAGGAACACAAAGCACTTACATCTTGTTGCTACAACTATACAGAGAAGGAATGCTCTGAACTCCATCACTGTCAATGACCAGAGTATTGAGGATCCTGGAGTTGTAAAGCTGGAAGTTTTAAAGTACTAGAAGAGTCTCTACTCTGAGGAATGGAAGGGGATACCTTTTTTTATCTTCGGCGATGCTGGTACATGATACCTTCAAAGAAAGGTTACCTCGTCTGTTCCAACCACAAGAATATGTTTCTTTCTCACATGTATTCACCTCATTCAGTAGAAGCATTTTCACAAAGCGGGACACATCAGATAGTTTGAATTATTATGATGACGTTGATTATTTTACCAATTGGTCTTGCTTTGCACTTGATAAAATTACTTTTGTCCAATGCCTGGGAGGAGTGGCCTTCTGCAGATTCAGCTACTAGCTGCACTGAAAGAACTTTGTGATTGCACTTGGTTATCAGTCTCCCATTTGTTACTTTTTCTGAGTTTACAGGGTGATCGCAACCCTTTATTCAGTGGTTAGAGTCAGACTTCTGTGTCATCTCCTAGATTTGTGCTGTATTGAACCAGAGATGGTTACATTCTAGTTCTTTTTTGTAAGACACTGAATGTACTGAGTACTGGTATCTTGTTCACCCTGTAAACTTTAACTTGTCATCAGGGCCGGCCCTGGCCATAAGCCCACAAGGCCATCTTTTCGGGCCCCCAATTTTTGGCTCAATAATAGGTCCCCCAATTTTTGGCTCAATAACAGGTCTCGTTATCGAGACTTTCTACACGCACTTTTTTGACACCAAGCTTATTTGGAATATGCACAAAAAATTGTAAATTACTGTGCACTCCGGGAATGGAACTCACAACCTCACATACCAGGTGTTATTAATCTCCATTATTGAACAACAAGTATATATACCAATTATTAGAGGGCCCCATTATTAAAACTCGCTTAGGGCCCGAAAATCTTAGGGTTGGGCCTACTTGTCATCACACTGCACATTCACTCAGGATTCCCTTCATCTTGTGGAGTATGTGAGCTTAATACACTGACACTTATCATTTAATTGCTTTGAGAGATGTCTTCTTCCTTGAAACTTTGCTGGTGACCTTTTTGCAGTTTTCTTTATGTACACTCCTCAGATCTTTAAAACCAATTTTAGCCTTGCAGAGAAGATATCTTAGGTTATGCGTTTGCCCAAGTTGTCTAATTCTTTCTTCTTCTTGGTTAAGGAATCCCCCAACTTGTTTAAGTGTTTGCATTTTACTTGCAAGTTCTTCCCTTTCCCTTTTGAAATGAAAAGCCAGTAGGCTTATAACTAGGGTTTTTTCGCAAACAATCCTTTGTTTTCTCTGTTTTGCTAACAAGTAACAACCTTAACACCTTCTCCACATATTAGGGCCCTTGTGATGACTTTGATAATTTAGCGTAAGATAATCGAACCTTCTCGCGGGTTCCATAACACTCTGTTGGCTACAATTTGTTTGTCCCATTGTACTACTTCAAAAATTTGAAAAAATCGTCGTAGTTTCTGATTTATTCTTTTTTCGATGATTTTGGAAACTGGCTACAAGAACCAAGTGAGATCTTTTGGTTGGTTAAATTGATTTTTTCGCTATGAAAATCCATTATTTGTCGACCCGAGTAGCCGGTATGACTGGCAAAAAGGGGCTAACAGATTGCAACAAAGGGAGTTTGTGATGAGATTTGTCAGTATTAGTTACACTCATGAACTTGTTCAAAATTGACCTTCAATCTAATAATTTCACCTCTTTTACAGGTAATGATTGTTCAGAGGTTTTCGAGGTGACAACAAAATGGTGCTGTCCCTTCAGGGACATTATGGATGCTGGATTGATTGCGGTTGTTTGTGGTCGGCCATGGACGGCTTAGATCTATTCGGCAGCCGACGGTTAAGATTTGTTTGGACAAGATGTGATCTGAACCTTCCATGCCCGACCATGGAAGGCTGTGATCGACCATCATCCATGCTGTCCCTGAAGGAACAACACCAACCCCGTGTCCGACAACAATGGTCACAAGATCTATTTCTCATCAGATTCGTCTGTTGGGGCGCTCGAAAATTTTCCGTTCTATGCCTTGTTGATCTTATAGGTGCCACTGCAATGTCAAAATACTTAACCATGTGAATTCCCAATCTGGTTCACCCTCACTCCTGCTACTAGTGATTATTATCTCATTATTTTCACTATTTCCATAAAATTTCTGCCTTTCCTTCTCTTATTCTTTCATCTCTCCTTTTTTACCGGTTTACCCCTCCCTTGATTTACCACGGATCAGCTTCTAAAGCTTACTACTGTTTATAACGTTATCATTAGGAGGATCACTTTAGTTGTTGCATTTGCAAACCATTTGCGTTGGATGTATTCAGGGACGGACGCAGGATTTACCATGAGAGGGGTCAAGTTTGTACAGTATATCCAATATAATACTAAACCAAAAGATCCAGGGTGATCCGTAAAAATCATTTGGGCAAGGTAGCAATTATTTCATATTACTTGGGGCAAAATATAGGAAATATAATATATAGGATATGGGGCAAAATTACCAAAATGTCCAAAATTATATGTACACAGCAGTAGAAAATTTCAATCCACCAGGTCAGTTGAGTCCCCTTGCCACAACATGGGTCCGCCCATGGATGTATTAACTATTCAGTCGGCATTTCTACAAGGACGATTTTGGTATCTGGCTTTCTGTGCATGTATAAAGTGAATATTCATCTATCTGGCTTTCTGTGGCTGTAAAAAGTGAGCATTTGTCTCTCACCCGAGTGCTATCGATACGAATGTTGGGCCAGATCATGGAGGGATTTCGTCGCCACGTTGGGATTATGTTCGTGGAGGTTCCGGAAAAATTTCACTCTCTTCAGAAAACAAGAAGTACTCCGTTCCTACTTTTTTTACTGTAGACATTTCTATTTTGGGTTATCACTTAATGTGTTTTGGAAAATTAAGGGTAAAAGTTCGTACAATTATTATTTTGCCCTTTTGAAAAGTTAGTGGATAAAGAGTTAAGGAGTAAAAGGTGGAGGATAATTTTGGAAAGCAGAGGTAAAAGTGACACCATGGGGTGGAATTGGCTTTGGAAATTTCCTCAAAAAATAAATTGAAGGTTTTTATGGCTTCTTTTGCGTGATTGTCTGCCTACTAATCAACTTCGTGCTCATAGGAAGATCATCTTTGAGAATTTGTCCCAGGTGTGGCTCATCCATTGAGAATAGCTCCCACCTCCTTAGAGAGTGTGAGAAGCCCAAAGCAATTTGGTCCCTCATGCCTACTAGCCATGTGCAGGATGATAGATTTGAATGCCCTGTTCACGATTGGATTACTTCCAATCTGAAAACTGAAAAGGAAAGGTAAAGTAGGTATAGGTTATGATGTTTCTCATAACACCGTGTTTGCTATTATTCTTTGACAAATCTGGAAGGATCGTAATGAAATGAGCTTTGATAATGTGGATGCAGATCTTCTTTTTTAGCACGAGAAATATCATATCATATGCCTCTGAACTTTCAATTTGTTTACTATAAGCTACTCAAAATTTTGTAATTTTTTTAACAGTACAGTGATTGTAATATTTTATGTTATTCAATGAAAAGAGAATTCCAATACATAAGAATCTAAATAGGTTTTGAACCTTTGAGGATGAGATTATTTTGAGTGAAGGATGTGATACCCAAACTATTTTCTTTAGAAACAATAATTGTGATTTTTCAACATGGGGTCACATTGTTGGAGGTAATTATAGGCCACATTTTCTACAGGTTAAAGCCTTGTAGTTCACGGCCGGTCACTGCTCTTGTTTTTTGATAATCAGGTGTTCGCGCGGGCCAGCTTTCGCACACCTTGACTAATCCTCGGTCACTTCTCATTTTTGGGGTGTAACACTTATCATTATGTTATTTATCTATCAGATTAACCCCTATTTCTTGGATTCGGGGGTGCTGGCGTGCGGCCCTAATGTGCGCATTTGAGCCGTCCATCTCGGCAATCAATGGCTCAAATATGTTTTGTAACTCTTACCGATAAGAGCATATATGAACCATCGATTGCGAAGATGGACGGTTAGGATGCCGCACACCAAGGTCCCCGATTCCCAATTTGTTACCTTCACCTTATGTGTTCTAGTAAGGAGGAAAGGTTCAGCCGCCTATTTTGTCACTGCCATTTATCTCCACTTATTTATTTTGACGCTTCCTTCAACTTCAGATTTGATGATACAGCCCTATTGGATTCCAGTGATTTGTTGCTGCATTGGCTGATCCATTTAAACAACAATGGCAACCCAAAGTTTTGAGTTAATGTTCAAGTTTCAGCTTTTTAGTTCTTGCTACAACTCTTTTCTTTCTTTTTTTGTGCAACAAACTCTTTTCTACGCACACAGCTTCTATCCATCTCTTTTGCCATTTACTTGGCTACTACTCATCGCTTTTACTGCCCTTTTGGATGATGAGAGAGGGTGAGAAAAGAAAGAAAGTAAAATATTGTAACTACTTTGGATTGTTAAAAGAGATGAGAAATGGTGAGAAATGATGTGAAATAGAAAAAAATATGAGTCTTTATTCGTCCCGTCTCCCAATTCCCCAAATTTCATCACTTTTGGTGAAAAACCACAATCTTCTCTCTCTCTCTCTCTCTCTCTCTCTCTCTCTCTCTCTTAGTTTCTCGTCATACAAAGGGTCCGTTTATGTTTTGTACATACTGTTTCTCTGGAAAAACTCCTAAGGAAACCGCGAGCGCCGGATGCGGCTTGTGTTGCGGGCGTGTCAGGACCGTGCGGTACAGTCCGATTGTAGTAAAGGCCTTCGTGTCTTTTTCTGACTTCTTTCGTAGCGGATTGCGTACAACCCAAATGGTAGAGTTGCAAAGTGGTTCGTGGTTTGCCTTGTCGTAAAGGACTTTAATAATTTCCCAACCGTGTGGAAAATGAGAAACAACGCGATAAATAAAATCCAACTTTTATTAATAAAGATTAACAAAAAGCTGGGGTACAAGGAATCGTAAAACAAGGTCCTAGACTCGGGCTAGACTTGTAGAACGATGAAAAAGATAAAAACAAGAACTAGGCTGTCCTAGAATCTTATCGACGTAAATAAACTCAACGGAGTTGATGGCTTCAACGAGGTTGAGAGGCTTCAACGGTTGAGGATCTTTGATAGATGAGTCATGAGACTCGAGTAAGTCGTGAGACTTGGGTAAGTCGAGGGACTTGATTGAAACCGTGAGGTTAATTGGTTGTGGAACCCATTTTCTGTCTTGAGTTCTCATATTTATTGGCCCTTGGCGCCAACTTCCCATGTGCTGAGATGCTGCCACGTGTCTTCTTCAACTTCCGTCTTCGTTGATGGCTGCCAAGTGTCCTATGCTATCAAATTTCCCTCTCAACTGGCAGTTACTGGAAGTTATGTTCTCAGCCTGGAGCCGCAGAGGCCTCTACGCCCACTTTCTACTTCCTTATTTCATGGGTAATGGGGTAGTGGAGACTTGGCAACTCAATAAGAAAGTGTCATGTGGCAATAACCACCTCCATTCTCTAAGGAAAAATTCAACTGCCTCCTATATCAGTGGGATTACACCCTTTTTAATCCCCACATGGGAATAAGAGTTACGTATCACTTCTCCATTAAATTGATCTTTATGGAAAATTATTCTACGCATCCATTTCACCTGGGTTTTAACCGAACAAACATGGGTATTGGGCCAAGCTTCATTAAAAATTAATTGGGTCAAGACTCAATAAAATAAAATTAATGTGGCCCATTGATTTTACAATCAAAATTAGCCCAATTCGGTCCAAAAATAATACTTTTTGCCCTTTTTGGAAAAAATGTCAAATTTGGGTACAACCACATACGTATCGTTCATCACTGATGATTTAAATTTGTTTTCCAACTGATAGGGAAGGAACATCCAAGTTCTATTCCGGCAAATCAACTATGTGCAGCAACACTCAAGTTTTTGCAGGGGAACATGATCTAGCTAGATATGTTCGTCAGCACTTCATCTCTTTTGTTTCATCCCTTGGCTAGGAGCTGCTGCTTTATCGTGGCTTGGTTGTTTGTTATTCCATGACTGTTCAATTAGTTTCTGCTGGTTGTTTTCTTCTTTGGGATGTACCTAAACTATTAAATTTATTCTTCAATCAATGATGTACATTAATTTGTCCAAGAAAATCATACAGCATTCCTTCCAAAATTTTGCATTTTTTAAAATTCAGTAATTGTATAGTTTTGTGTATCATTTTTTGAATTTAATTGCATCAATTGAAACAATCAATAGAGAAATTTATTCATTCACCCATCATTGAAACCTCACCCCACCAAAACAATTATGTCCTCACAAAAATCTTGGGCCGATTCTTTTTTATCCTATCCCCTGGTCTGTATCTTTGATGCAATTCACTGTCCAGACACTTTCATTTGGAACACCATGATCAAGGCTTACCTTAATAAACAAAAACCACGAGTCAATGTCACTTCCTGACCAAATGCGCTTTCAAGAAGGCATTTTTGTTGATAGTTTTAGCCTCTTTTGTTTAGCACCTCCGATTCTCATTTACTATTTGCTAAAAATAGCAGGGTAATTTTTTTATATTAAATTACGTACTTTCGTAAGGGACTAAATAAAGGAACCTCAAGGGATTGACAAAGTGGTCTTATCTTGTGACTTAGGCGCGTGCTCTAGGTCTCAGGTTAGATTCCCCTTGCTAGTACAATTCTTGGGGCCACCGGGGTAATATCCGATCGTTACCTCCAAAGCCCCAAAATTAGTCGAGTGCACACAAGCTGGCATGCAACATCCAGTATTAAAAAAAGGGGCGACTTGTTCAAAAATCTTTGGCAAAGGATTTGTAACCCCATTAATCTACCAAATAAATTTATAACCTATCCAGTCCTCACGCTGGCATCTTTTTTATTTTTATTTTACCTGACCAAAAAAAAAGTTTGTACCCTATGAAAGTGCCTAAAATTCTAGGGTATCCTATGAAAATGCCTAAAACCCTAGAGTACCCTATGAAAGTGTCTAAACCACTAAAACCCTATAATAGGAAAGTACACCCTAAAACCTAGGGTATCTTATGAAAGTGGCTGAAACCCTAGGGTACCTGATGAAAGTGCCTAAATCTAGGGTATCCTATGAAAGTGTCTAAACCACTAAAACCCTATAATAAGAAAATGCACCCTAAAACCTAAACCCTGGTATATTATTTGAAAGTGCTTAAATCCTAAAAAAAAAAAAAAAAATCATGAACCTTAGACCTTGTAAAACTTTAGCATGGACTAAATGGTCCAATAAGTCCCACATTTGGTTTCTAGAACAATTAACCGTAAAAAAAAAAAAACTACTATAAAGGAAGGAGACGGATGTATAATAAAATAAGAGCATGTGCAGCAGTCTCTCCATATGGAGATTTGAGCCAAAATAGAGAAGAAAAGAGAGAAAAAAGAGGTCTAGTAGCTTAGGCAAAACACTGTTAGCCATGCATATATCTACAACACCTAGGTAAATTTACCTAGATACTATTCACCCTCCATCCAATTTTTAATTGGTTTCTCTCTCTCTTTCTCAATCCCCCCCCCCCTTCTCTCTCTCTCTCTCTCTCTCTCTCTCTCCTACGGTTACTGTTCCCACACGAGAAAACCTAGATCACGGGCGACGACCATGAGTGAACCAGCAAGGTTGAGAACCCAGATTGCCGGCAATGAGAACCAAGATCAACAGCGGATTGGACTTTATATTGACGGCAGACGGTACTTTAGATCAACGGCCACCGGATGAGACTTTAGATCAATGGCGATGGAGATTTGGATCAACGACGATGGAGCTTAGATCAACGGCGACGGAGGTTAGATCGTTGATGCTTTGGATCGACGGCGGCTTTAGACCGACGTCGATGAGAACCAAACCCACCGGCCATGAACCAGGTCTTGAACAATGATATATACGTGTGTATATATATATATATATATCAGGGAGGATCTTATGAGGGAGCCGTTACATATCTATGTAAGGGAAATCAATCAAAGCCGTTAGATGCAATGCAAGTGGATGCATCCAACGGCTGTGATTGGTTTCTCTTACATAGTTATATAAGGGCTCCATCATAATATTCTCCTTGTATTTTTTTTTTTTTGACAAATTCTTGAGTTGAACCTTAAAAACATGTGTTAAACACATCTAACGGTTCGGATCATTGAAATTTGATCTCGAACAAAAAATTCCTCACATAAGCTACATATGAGATCCCTTACTAGAAATGCTCCCTATATATATATTCTGATTTTATTTTAAAAATAATAATATTTTAATAAAAAATAGGTAAAATGGGTACTATTGTTGGATGTTGAAAGTGACAAGATAACTATCAATATATACTGTGTACTAGTTTTTTTGGCTAAAAATTTATACAAGTTGTTCTTGCTCTAAGAGCATCCGCAACAGAGTAGCCATCTCTACCATTTGGCCATTTCTGGCGAGAGAAACCGTGAAAATCATAGCCAGCAGTCGCGCCTTTCGGCTGGCCATCGGGGCATGGGCTACAGTACCTCGCCAGCACAAGCGAGGTACGGTGCCTCGCTAGGCTTTCTCTCTCTTCCCCTCCTGCACACCGCTGATCTGGACGACGACGAAATCGTGGAAATCGTTCGTTGAATCGGTGAGGAGGAGGCAGAGGTGGGTGTTTGGCGGTGGTTAAAATCGTGGACGGTGAAAGGCGGCGGTGGCGGTCTGGGTTTGCCGGCGGCGGTGGTGCTCGATTCTGGGTTCGCCGGAGTATGAACGTAGAGATCCTGGACAGTGAAAGGCGGCGGCGGTGGTGCTGGATTCTGGTTTGAAGGGAAGATTTGATTTTTTGTCTTCAGATTGGTTTTCAATCAGATTGGGTTAAAATCGTGGACGGTGGAAGATTTGTTTTTTTGTGGTCACCGGATATTTATCATTCAGATTGGGTTCAATCTCCCATCTGCCTTATCCTATGGAGATCTGATGTCCCTGTAATATGTCAATTGCATTTTTTGTATTTGTCATATAGTGGGTGATGATTTGCACGACAACAACAATTTGTTGGTTTGAACGGAATTCAGTCGACGGCAATGGTTTGGTTGCAAATATTTGATGTTGTGATTTTAGAACGCGGCGATGCGTACGGATTGGTCACGCACGCATCGTGCACAAACAAATCCGGACCGTTCGTGCCAACAAATCAACGATCCGGATTTTAAAATCTTTATTACCGGTAATAGATGTTTATTACCGGTAATAAAGACTTTAAAATCCGGACCGTCGAAAACACTTTTGGACGATCGAGATGCACCGTCCGTGCATGATACGTACACGGACATGCATACGTGTATCTTTTTTTTGTTGATTTTATTGAGTGGGATACTTAGACGGTTGGGTTGTTCAAGCACAAAGTGGCTAACTATATCATTGTATGGCTTATTTCCTAGCCAAGATGGCTAGGGACCGATGGAGATGCTCTTACAACATAGACAAAAGCGGCTAGGTATACTTTTATAAAAATAAAGGCGGCTACTGGCTAGGGTTTCAGGAGTATAATAAGAGCAGTATACAGTATAAATATAGAGTATAATATAGTATACTGGGAGAAGGGTACGGAAGAAAGGCGGCTACTGGCGATTCCGATAGTGACATCTCTTTCATGGTTGGCAATTCTCTGACTTCTTTCCGATGCCTACATGTATCTCTGCTCCACTCACGGCTGCTCCACTCACGGCCTTCATAGGCCTCCGCAGCTCTAACTCTTCTCGCTCTTTTCGTCGCAATCCCACCTCCTCTCTCCCCTTCCAAACCCTCTCCAAACCTCCAACCCTCACATTATGCGCCTCACTATTGAACGACTTTTCAGTGCCGAACGGGTATCATGTGATACCCGTGCGCGCATATCTGGCCGTCAATTTCCCCGTCTCAAATCTGTTATGAATAACGACTTGTAACCGACAGTTAGTTACCTGAGCTGGCAAGCCTTTGCTGAGCTGGCAAGCAACAGTTAGTTACCTGAGCTGGCAAGCCTTTGCTGAGCTGGCAAGCAAGACTTTATTTCTTTCTTTTTTGTTTTCTTTGTATTTCTGTTAAGGCGGTTACAACAGTATAAGGAGGGGAGGGGGAAGTCGATTGTCCTCATTCAATTACCACATTTCTGAATTCTTTTGGGCTGGAATAAGAGAACCATTTTCCCTATTTTCCATTTGATAACTGCTATCTTCTTCTTAGTCATTACATTGGTATCAGAGCTAGCCATTCTTGGCATGTGCTGTATCAAGAATGGCCGATGGAACTAGAAGCCACGACATCAAGAAAATTGAAGACACAATCCGAGTGTTGAAAAAAGGGCAAGAGCGATTTGTTAAAGAAAATGAAGAAATCAGAAATTCTCTTAAAGACTTGGGAGACATCAAGGAAATGTTGTCTGCTGTCACCATGAAGTATGATCAAATGGCAACTCATGTGTATGGGAAACGCCATCAAGAAACGCCGCTTGGGGAAGACGAAGATCCATTAATGGGCGCCGGGCCAGGTTCCTCCCAATTCAGGCATGAGGGTTTCCAGTCATCATCTTCTTCTGGATTTGGAACAAGGTATGACAAAATTGATTTCCCTAGATTTTATGGTGAAGATCCCACGGGATGGGTTTACAAATGTGAGCGATTTTTCGAGTTTAATTCAATTGATAATGCAAACAGAGTTAAATTGGCTATACTACATTTAGAAGATAGGGCCTTACAATGGTACCAATGGTTTGAAAAGACCCATTGTGTGATCAATTGGGTGCTGTTTAAACAAGGAATTATAGCAAGATTTGGGCCAGACGTTTGTGAGGATGCGGTTGGGGAATTAACCAAATTAAGGCAGACAACAACTGTTAGGAATTATCAAGACCAGTTTGAGATTTTGGCCAACAAAACTCAAGGACTGCCAGAAAGTTTTTTTACTAGTTGCTTTATTAGCGGCCTAAAGGAGGAAATCAAGGCTAATGTGTTGATGTTTAGACCTTCGACTACTTCTCAAGCCATTAGTTTGGCCAAACTCCAGGAGTACAGTATTGATGCTATGTCAAAAAAGGCTAGGCAAGGGGCAAGATTGGGTGAAGTCATTCCATTCAGTCAACCAAAGTTGGGTTCTTACCCCCCAAATTTTACCAAGAGGGAACTTCCCAAGGAATTGGAGGAAAAGAAAGCAAAAGGGCTATGCTTCAAGTGCAATGAGAAATATACCAGAGGGCACCAATGTAGGAAAAAACAGCTGTATGCCCTAGAGGGAGAACAAGAGGATGATGAGCAAGAACAATTACAGGAGGAAAAGGATGAAGAGATTCCAGAACAAGAAGGGGACTTACAAATCTCTATCAATGCCTTGACTGGTTCAGTATCCTACAGAACTATGAGGGTGCTGGGTAATGTCAAGAAAAAGAAGGTGGTAATCTTGATAGATTCAGGGAGCACCCATAATTTTCTTAATCAAGAAGTGGTTAAAAGGGCAGGGATACAGACCACAGAGACAGATTCCTTGGTTGTATCAGTGGCAGATGGAACAAAGATAGTAAGTTCGGCTGCTTGTAAAGGTTTCCAATGGGAGATGCAAGGAGTCAGTTTCCAGACAGATATGAGGATTCTACAACTCAAAGGCTGTGATATGGTCTTGGGTATTCAATGGTTAGCTACCCTGGGTCCAATAAAATGGGATTTCAAGAACCTTAGCATGGACTTCACCTTGAATGGAAAGAGACATGTCTTGAGAGGGGGAAAGCAGAAGGAAACCAAGTTGGTAGGGGCTGAGCAAATGCAGAAACTGTTACAAAAGCAACCCCAAGGGATGATAGCACAGATTTTTGCCCTGCAAGTGGAGACTCCAATGGCACCAACCAATTCAGAAGTGGAAATTTTGCTGGCTAAGTATGGTGAAGTATTTCAGGAGCCTAAGGAGTTGCCACCATCAAGGACCCATGACCATCACATCCCTCTTAAGCCAGAAGTGGAGCCAACAAATGTCAGACCCTACAGGTACCCTTACTTCCAAAAAACTGAGATAGAAAGGCAAGTAAGAGACATGTTTAAAACTCGGGTGATACAATCTAGTGTCAGTCCATACTCTTCACCAGTTTTGTTGGTTAAAAAGAAAGATGGAACTTGGAGGATGTGTGTAGACTATAGGGCATTAAATAAAGTGACTGTCAAAGATAAATTATCTATTCCTGCTATTGATGAATTGCTAGATGAGTTGTGTGGGGCAGCCTACTTCTCCAAGTTAGACCTTAGGGCTGGATACCATCAAATCAGGGTCTACCCACCTGACATTCCCAAAACTGCATTTAGAACTCATGAGGGGCACTATGAATTCCTTGTTATGCCATTTGGATTGACAAGTGCCCCCTCTACCTTCCAAAGCCTTATGAATGGAGTATTTAAGGAGCACCTTAGAGACTTTATTCTAGTCTTTTTTGATGACATATTAGTCTACAGCAAGACATGGGCTGATCACCTAAGGCATTTGGAGCTGACTCTACAAATCTTACAGCAGCATTCTCTATTTGCTAAAAGGTCTAAATGTGTCTTTGCTCAACAAGAAGTGCAATATTTGGGACATTTGGTCTCCAATAAGGGTGTGTCAGCAGAAGCAACCAAGATTGCAGCCATGATAAGCTGGCCAATTCCCACTACACTCAAGCAGTTAAGGGGTTTCTTAGGACTCACTGATATTACAGGAGGTTTGTAAAGGATTATGGTAAGATTTCAGCTCCACTTAATCAGCTTTTGAGGAAAGACTCTTTTCTGTGGACTGAAGAAGCTACAGCAGCTTTCCAAGAGCTTCGACTAGCTATGACTACACTTCCAGTATTAGCCCTTCCCAATTACTCTAAGTTGTTTATTGTGGAGACTGATGCCTCTGGCAAGGGATTAGGAGTTGTGCTCATGCAGGAGGGGCACCCAATTGCCTTTTGGAGCAAGGGTTTGTCCGAGAAGAATCAAGCCCTCTCTACATATGAGAAGGAATTAATGGCAGTTGTTTTGGTAGTCCTCAAATGGAGACATTACCTACTAGGGATACATTTTCTTATAAGAACAGATCATCAAAGTCTAAAATACTTACTAGAACAGAGAGTTGCTACACCATTTCAACAAAAATGGATCAGTAAGCTGATTGGCTATGACTATGAGATTGCCTACAGGACAGGAAAGGGTAATAGGGCTGCTGATGCTCTCTCTACGAGAGAAGATCTCTACTTGGAAGCTGCTACTCTACATGCACTCACTTCCATTGACACTACATGGTTGCCTAAGGTCAAAATGAGTTGGCAGTCTGATCCCCAGCTACAGCAACTGATCACAGATTGCACTCAAAGGGGCAACACTCATAATGGCTACACTTGGGAGCATGGGGTTCTGACCCACAAGGGATGTCTAGTAGTGGGGGATTCCCCAGACCTCAAGAAACAACTTATTTCAGCTTACCATAACTCCACAGTTGGGGGCCATTCTGGAATAGATAAAACCACTAGACGGATTCAGAGGACTTTCTTTTGGAAAAGGCTAAAACAGGATGTGCAGCTCTACATTTCAGAATGTGATGTGTGCCAAAGGTTCAAGGGAGAGAATGTGCACACTCCTGGGCTTTTACAACCCCTGCCAATACCAGTTAGGATCTGGACAGATATTTCTATGGATTTCATAGAAGGTCTTCCAAAATCTAATGGGAAAACCACTGTGTTTGTAGTGGTTGACCGGCTGACAAAATATGCCCATTTCATGGCATTATCACACCCTTATACTGCTACAGATGTGGCCCAACTGTTTTTAGACAATATCTACAAGTTACATGGCTTACCTGCCTCCATTGTTTCAGATAGGGATGCCATCTTTACTAGTCTGTTTTGGCAAGAATTATTCAGGTTATTGGGGACTGAATTGTGCCTCAGTACTGCGTACCATCCCCAGTCAGATGGCCAAACTGAGATCGTAAACAAGTGCCTGGAGAACTACCTTAGGTGCATGTGTGGGGATCATCCCAAAACATGGGCTAATTGGCTTTCCTTTGCCGAGTGGTGGTACAACTCTTCATATCACTCATCAATTAAAACCACTCCCTTTTATGCAGTTTATGGACAAGACCCACCAGACCATAATTTCATGAATTTGGGCACCTCCACAGTTGCAGCAGTTGACAATTGGGCCAAGGAAAGGGTTTCCATTCTACGTATGCTCAAGGAGAATTTGCAGCAAGCTCAACATAGGATGAAGTTTTATACTGACAAACAACGAACTGAGAGGGAGTTTGCAGTAGGGGATTGGGTTTATTTACGGCTACAGCCCTATCGACAGTCCTCTTTGGCCTTACAGAGGAACATGAAGCTCTCCCCCAGGTTCTATGGGCCTTTCCAAGTCATAGCAAGGGTTGGCAAAGTTGCTTATAGATTGCAGTTGCCAGCTACAGCTCAATTGCATCCAGTTTTCCATGTGTCACTGCTCAAGAAGAAGCTTGGTCAGCATGTTCAAGCCAGTCCAACCTTGCCACCAGTTAGTGATAATGGCGCTTTACACATGGAACCGGTTGCTGTGCTTGATAGACGTAAGGTGAAACAACAAAATCGAGCTGTGGTCCAATGGCTGGTCCAATGGTCTCGGACTTTTCCTGAGGATGCTACTTGGGTTAACTGTGAAGAATTCCGTTCAAAATTCCTTGAATTTCAGCCTTGAGGTCAAGTCTTTTTTTAAGGGAGAGGAAATGTTATGAATAACGACTTGTAACCGACAGTTAGTTACCTGAGCTGGCAAGCCTTTGCTGAGCTGGCAAGCAACAGTTAGTTACCTGAGCTGGCAAGCAAGACTTTATTTCTTTCTTTTTTGTTTTCTTTGTATTTCTGTTAAGGCGGTTACAACAGTATAAGGAGGGGAGGGGGAAGTCGATTGTCCTCATTCAATTACCACATTTCTGAATTCTTTTGGGCTGGAATAAAAGAACCATTTTCCCTCTTTTCCATTTGATAACTGCTATCTTCTTCTTAGTCATTACAAAATCCAAAGTCTACGCCTTTTCGTCACCACCAAACTAAACTCTTCACCGCCTTTTCGTCAACCCAAATCCCTCCAAACCCGACTCAATCCCTACTCCACGGGCCAACTCAGACGATCACAACCCTCTGCGCCATCGCTCTCTCACTCCCCAAACTCCTCGCTTCCGAAATCTCTCTCCTTGCCCTCAAGTGGGCACCAATTCTCCCAAACCATGATACACGTTCAACCGCGGTGGGGCCGCTATTTTTCACTGCAATAAGCGACAGCAGTTCATTCACTGGGGCACTGATTGCGGTTATTGCAGCGGGTTTGGCGAGATGGCTTGAGATATACAGTTGTGTTTTGCTGATTAGGGTTTTGCTCAGCTGGTTCCCAAACATGGATTGGGATAAACAGCCAATGTCGGCGATTCGGGACTTGTGTGATCCATACTTGAATCTTTTCAAGGGCATTATTCCGCCATTGTTTAATTCGTTTGATGTCAGCCCCATTTTGGCTTTCCTTCTGTTGGGGGTTCTCGGGCAGCTTGCCAAACTGCCTACATCTTATTAGCCTACATCTTATTAACCAAAGTTGGTTGAGGTGCGCGAAAGCTGTACTGTCGTGCCTACGATCTTGTGTATCAAGCTTAAGTAGCAAATAGCAATGGAACCGCGTATGAAACTTGAAACCGCAACCGTAGGCTTTGTGGAGGGGTGCCTGCCTCAACAGTGGCAAACTGGATCATAGAAGAAACTATTATAAAGTTCATGAAATTTGTGGACACAACTTTGCTAAGGTATCGCGAAGAGAGGATTCCTCTACACAAGTTAAGGCTTCAGAGGAGTTCGAGGAGTTCTCACTGTCTCATCCTGTCATCCAACCCAGTTGGACTCAATTCTGGGCAAGTGGATCGAAACAGGTGTTCAAAAGCATGCTAAAGAATTAGAACTCCACATTAAACCTTCAATCTTCTCAAGTATTATTTGAAGTTTAAGATTTATCCATTCAGTTTTTAGTCGTTCTTGTTTTCTTATTTGCAATCAGTTTCCTGGACCCTCACGAAACGAGACAGATATAGCTTTAGCTAGAACAATGAATTATGCATTTCATTGAATTTGTTTTCATTTTGCTGCATTTTCTATTTTTTCCGTTTAGTGTGTGTTGTTAAATTTCTTGGAGGGTTCCAACTTTAAATCAATTGACAATAGATAGAGTAACCTCTAGAATATATTAACCAGGTTTGGATAGGTCATGTGGGATTTAAAACTCCCCCTCACGTTCAGCCTGGATGCACGTGACGGTACGAATTGAGGAGACTGAAAGATTTGACTCGGGCGATAGAGATCTGACCACATCACGAGGTGCGGTTACCCAAGACTTAACTCTGATACCATGTTAAATATTTTGGAGGTTCCAACCTAAAACTAATTGGCAATAGGTCCTTTACAACAAGCAAGCTACAATAGAGTGGATTGGAAAATCGAATATCGATTTTCATTCCTACTATCCACGGCTGTTGTTGAGGTTGGTCGTCATACTCTGCTTGCTCTGCGTGAACTGTCGGAAGTATTACAATTTTCTTTTTGAGTTACCGGGGAGGAATGATATTACCTCGTGGTTACCAAGGGAATTCTACAATGTCTTCGGGAGAAAAAGGAAGTATGTAAACGTGAATTTACTTGCCGAAGCATTTATGAAGATTGGGGATCCTCTTGTTATATTGAGCTTGGGAGAAAATTGTTCCAAATTTATATGTCCTCATGCCATTTTTGTGGACTTGAGAGCTACCCACAGGAGAGAGGACATTATGGAAGTATTATTTCCGATGGACAATAAAGCCCCTCTAGATCAAACTGTATCTGTCGAGATGGATGCAACCAATTCTTGTGGAAAAGAACTTCCTTTGAATAGTGAACATCAAGAGAAGATCTCTAAGGCTTCATTTTCAAACTTAGCTTCCCTGGCAGATCAGAGTGTGGATAGTCAGAATACAAATGAAGGCGACCTGCAAATGATCTATGGGCTCTTCGGGGAAATATCTGATGCATTGAAGGCTGTAGATAACATAGGACATGGAGATTTACAGAATTTTGTGTCTGCTGTCTCAAGGATAAAGGTGCAAGATTATGTTTTATGCAATTGAATATTGTGAGATAATGACGTTATGTGTATTCCTTTTTATTTCATTGTAGTCTTTCAGGTGAGGGTAGAGAAAGTTATAAACCTCATTTCTGCTGCGCTGACTAAATCCGGTGAGATGGAACTTAAAGAAGACGGAACCCCTATTCTCAAGCCAGGGGAGGGTTGTAGCGCGCCAGTCACCCCCACTGACCTTTTTTCAGTGCTTGGACATGATCAAATGTTAAATGAATTTAAGCAGCTGTCTTCTGCTCTGAATGTGAGGTGTGTTCAATTTTATGGTCATTAATGTTTTCAGTTTTCTATTAACCAAAAATACGAAATAAGTTCCCTTTCTTGGATAAAGTAAAAGAACGAAACATATTTGTCGCACCACGTGTCAAAAACTTGTTTTAAAATCAAGTGAGGAGGTCAATGAAAAGGTTGCCAGTGAGAGAAAGTCTGTTGGCAGAAGGTGTGGTGTCACAGAAGTGGAAGACTGAAGGGTAAGGGATCTTCCGGAGATGGTCACCAGCTGCTTCAGGTGGTCGAAGGAAGTGGGGGAATCGAACGTGTCACTGGATGTGGGCTGACGGTCGTAGGTGGTGGCCGAATGTTTTTGCCGGAAGCTGTAGGTGGTGGGTGCAGGGATTCCCACGTTAGGGAGTGCAAATTTGTTCACCCTCACCTAATGAAGGTGAACAAAACCTTCACTCTGATTGGTTGAAGTGGTGTGGGGTCCACCACAAATGATGTGGATCCCACAATAAAATGATGTCATGCTTACCAAAAAATGTATTGGTTCCATGGACCCCACACCACTTCAACCAATCAGAGTGAGAGTTTTATTCGCCCTCATTAGGTGAGGGTGAACAAATTTGCACTCCACGTTAGGGGATTGGCTAAAGGTGGTGGGAAGCGAGGAGAGAAAGAGAATGTGTTCTGAAAAAAATGGAAAACCCCTTTTTGTGTTTCACAAGCTTTGAAAACTTTGAAGTGTTGCCATTCTTTTGCCAACGACAAGATTCATCAAATGCCTTTGTTTATGGTTTCCAAATGTTTTGAAAACAGAAACAAAAACTTTACAGAACAACCCGTTATCATTGTTAAGACTTGTTTACTTGTATGCTTGTGAGTCGTGACCATGTATGTACAGTGTATACGCATACAAAGTATTGTATAAGCAGAGTATTGTATAAGAAGTAAGCTTTGTGTTTGCTTTCTTAGTTATTTTATTTCAAATAGGCATCAATTTACTGTCTTAAGAGTGACTTGTCCATAGAATTATTCCGTGGTCTTGGAGCACCGCCCCGTGGTGTCCCAACACCCTTATCCACCATACATTTCTGGTGGATAAGGGTGTTGGGGCACCGCTCCTTGTCCACATTCGGAAATAGACTGAAATTGAAAATGTCTAATTTGCTTCAGTACGTGTACCCAACCATTAATTTCACCGTAGTTTTGGATTCTGGTTAGACCACAAGACGTGATTGATGTACTAATTCTTCATCTTGGTGATGTTACTGGCAAGTATTATTGTTTTATGTTTCAGCAGTTAGGTTGATTTTACGGTGGAACGATATAATCTTTTTTTTTTTTGGTCATTCGTCATTCCTAATCTATTACATGGTGGGGGGACTCGATCCCGAGATGCAATGTGGGGGCGTCCAAGAGCTCTACCGCATGAGCTAGCCACCACTTGCGTTAGTCAATGGTTTTTTTGTTAATAATATTGTTCTTCAGAACTCCTAATGGTAAAATAATCGCACATGGTAATCTTCTACTGTTATATCTCGTCAGTGGAATTAAATTTCCAGTATCTGTTGGCATACCCTATTGAATCTATTTCCGAATCTTAGAAACAGTTTTTATGGGCCAAATGCCTACTTCATGCGTGTCTGCTTCATTATTTTCGGGAGATACTGAATTAACTGGATTGTCTTCAGTGGCAGTGAACTAAAGAAAAACATTCCAATGATTACATCCTTTTGAAGAGATTTTACTCAAGAAGGCCAGAGCTGGGAACTACGTTGAAACAGCTGTGCATGCCCAATGATACAAATGCTGACAAGGAGGCATCGGAGACCAAAAAATCGTACCAAAAAGAAGACAATCACAAGAGGGTTGAGGAAACCATCAAATCTGATGAAGGCAAGGTTGTGGAGGCTACTGTTGTTTCAGGAACGCAGAGCAGTGGTCGGGATGGTGAAACCATCAAGGGGAAGGGAAATAACAAGCCCAAGAAGGGTAAAAAGGGGAAAGGAGGCTGAAAAAATAGGTAGACCTACTTTCTGCCATGGTTCTAAGGTTGGCTATGTAATCAGATTCTCTTCTTTTGGTGTTGGGCTTCTAATGCCAGCAATCTGTAATTTTTTGTTTAGTTTTCTCTGCTACTCAATAGTTGTAATGGAAGTATTTCAATCAACGGGGTAAACATAACATGAGGGAAAAAATCTTGTGTAGTATTCGGCGTTCTCTTGCATTCTGATGTTTCTCTAATCAAGATTGCTGGAAGTGACTAGTGATGCAGCAGATGGAGTTTTGACGGGTGCACTTTTACAGTTAATACGTCCTAGATATGCTCTCTCTATTTTATGTTAATCTTTTTACTCGCGGGAAGATGTGATAAGCTAGTTGTTCAATGGTGAAGGTGGAGATAGCAAAATCCCTTGCATAAACGAACTAAGCCTATGTTCTGAGGGTTTTTCGTCAAAGTACTCTTCTATTTCAAACAAATTGGCGAAGTACTCTCGTTTTCAAACTATTTGTAAAAATACTCTTTAGCGCGATTTGGAATTGCGCTAACCACAAAACGCGAACTGAAATCGCGCTAACTGAGCTAACTGGTGCCCGCCTCGCACCCGAAGTCCACGTAGGTATTTAGCGAGATATGAAATTACGTACCCACTGGAAAATAAGGAAAAAGAAAACCTCTTCTCCTTCTTCCTCCTAACCCTCTTGAGCCCTCGTGAATGTGTGAATGTGGATGATCCGTGAACTTCCTCTCCGCCTCTGGCGACCACCACCACCACGAAGGTCTCTCTCTCTCTCTCTCTCGCCGTCGTACAAGCAGATTCCACTCTCAAAAATCAGAGTCAAGTATTTTCGTCGCCGCTAATTTGAATTTTTTGAAAAGAAGGTAGACGATTTCTCTGATCCCTTTGCGGGAAGGGGGATGTTGTGTACTTGCTCCGGCGAGAAATTTAAGCTCGCAGAGCCGCCACCGCCGCTGCCACAGTCGCCGGAATCACCACCTCCTCCTTTCAATTTGAAATTGGGGCTTGGGGCTTTGCGATTTGAGGGTTAGGGTTTGGTTTTGTACTGGTGGGTGCTTGACAGTGGTGTGGGGGTGGCATTGGCGTGGTGCAGTTCTGGTAGATGCAGGTGGGGTCAGAGGAGGAGGAGGAGGAGCTGGTGGCCTGGTGGTGAGGGGGAGGAGAGAGAAGAGGGTTAGGAGCAGGAGGGAGAAGAGGTTTGTTTTTTCTCCTTATTTTCCAGTAGGTAGCGCAATTCCATATCGCGCTAAACACTATGTGGACTTCGGGTGCCAGGCGGGCACCAGTTAGCGCAATTCCAGTTCGCGTTTTGTGGTTAGCTCAATCCCAAATCGCGCTAAAGAGTATTTTTACAAATAGTTTGAAAACGAGAGTACTTCACCAATTTGTTTGAAAAAGAAGAGTACTTCGACGAAAAATTCGTGTTCTGATCTTAAATATGGAAGGATTTGCAGAGGACAAGATGAAAATGCCGAATTTCACCGTTTTCACGTGAGAACTTGCCGACAATCTATGGCTTTCATTTCGTGAAAAGCTACTGATCCAGAAAAAGTGTAATGAGCAAAGAGTTCTAGAGAGAGAGAAAGTGTTTAGGGGTTTTTTTTCCCCCCTTTTCTTCTCCCCCGCTGC